>JAJTUV010003911.1:0-48406 GCA_021653895.1 Mastomys natalensis | reverse complement strand
ATTCTGGCAAAATAATTAACATATACAAAAAAAATAATAAAAAGGAAAAATACTGGGAGGCTTTGAATTCCAGACTTCAAGAATATTGCAGACAAAAAGAAATGGTACTGCATAAAAACAGACACATAGATCAATGAACAAAATAGAAGACCAAAAATGAACACTTGTAACTAATAACCATCTGACATTTGACAAAGGAAATATATATACCTTGGAGAAAACTAAAAGCATGTTTAACAAATGATCCTGGAAATTTTGGATATCTATGTGCAGAAGAATTAAATTAGACCTATGTTTTATCATCCTGTATAAAAATTAGGTCCAAGTGAACCAAACATGCAAATTTGAAACCTCAAATGCTAAAAACTGCTAGAAGAAAAAGATAGGCAGTTTCCTATAAGATAGGGGTGCTAGAGAAAACTTTCAGAACAGGGCTCTATTTGCCCAGGAATTAAGGCCAAATTATTGACAACTGGGACCTCATAAAACTAAAAGCTTCTGTATAGCTAAGGAGACATCCAACTGAGTGAAGATGAAACTCACAAAATAGGAGAGAACCTTTCCAGTTATGTATCTGATAGAGGATTAATATTCAGAATATACAAAGAATTAAAAAAATAGAATTATGGAAATAAACAATCAAATTTAATAACAGAGTAGGTATCTAAACAGGGAGTCTTCAATAGAATAAAAAATAGAATAAAAATGTTCATCACTGGGGTGTACATCCACATCCATCTACCATCCGCCATGACAATAAAGCCTTTTGGAACCAAGGACTTCCTCATATCATCGGGGCCTGCCAGGCCTGCTGCCGCCGAAGCCTGCAGCCTCTGGAACCTGGGACCTTCCTCCGCCGCCAAGATGGCGCAGAAGAAGAGAAGCGGACCTTCCACAAGGTCACCTATCCTGGCGTGGGCCTCGACCAGCTGCAGGAAATGATCTATGAGCGGCTGATACAGTTCTACAGAGCGCCCGCCAGAACGCCTGAACTGCGGCCTGCGGCGGAAGCAGCACTCGCTGCTCAAGCGCTTGAGAAAGGCCAAGAAGGAGGCACCGCCCATGGAGAAGCCCGAGGTGGTGAAGACCCACCTGCCGGACATGATCATTCTGCCGGAGATGGTCGGCAGCTTGGTGGGCGTGTACAATGGCAAAACCTTCTACCAGGTGGAGATCAAACCGGAGATGATTAGACACTACTGGGCGAGTTCTCCATCACCCACAAGCCCGTGAAGCACGGCCAGCCCGGTATCGGTGCCACCCACTCCTCCCGATTCATCCCTCTCAAGTAGCCGAGACCAATAAAGAAAGACTTGTGGTTTTGGAAAAATAATAATAATATAAAATAAAATAAAATCCTCTCTTGCAAAAAAAAAAAATGTTCATCACTGTTCTGGCTGGTTTTGTGTCAACTTGACACATGGTAAAGGATGGAGACTCAGTTTTTTAAAAAGCCTCTATAAGATCGGGCTATAGGCAAACCTGTAGGAGATTTCTTAGTGATTAATGGGGTAGGGCCCAGCCCATTGTGGGTAGTACCATCCCTGGTGGCCCTGGATTATAGAGGAATTTTAGTTCAGCAACATGACTGCTCTGGCAAGGAATCACGTTCAAAACTATGATCTGGCTGGAATGCAGACTCACCTTTCATCCCTCTGGCTGGAATAAAGACACACTTTTAATATACACCTTTAATACCAAGCAATGATGTCTAAATGAGGGGCAGACAAAGTAACAAATCAGAGAAAGATATGAACAGAATAAGCCAGAGATAAGATATGCCCAACTCTCAGGAGAGCAGACAGAAAAGAGAGGCTACTAAAGAGCAGTGGGGAAGGGGGAAGGGAGAGGGAGTTAGTTAGTTAGTTAGTTAGTTAGTTAGTTAGTTCAGTTGTGTTTACCTCAGTTCGGAGCAGTTCAGTTTGCAGCAGTGGAGCAGTGTGCTTGGAGGTAGAGAGGTTGAGTTCGGAGCAAATCAGTTCGTGGAGTTCAGAGGCAGTCTTTCCAAGCAATTCAGTCAGAAGCCTAGAGAAGCCAATTTGAATCAGTCAGCTTGGAAAGGAGTTTGGGCCAGAACAGCTGAGTTTAACCAGCCAACAGAGTTCAGAGAGAGCTAGAAAGAGTAAGTTTATTCAGTAGGCTTTCAGATGCTAAAACATTCTAGACCTAGATTAGCAGATGGAGGCTGGGAGCTGAGTCCTTAAGGTCCCAGCTTGCAGAAGGTTAGATTATATGAAGGTTAGTAGCTTCCAGGTCTAGGCCAAGGGATAGTTAGGTAGAAACACTCTGGACTAAGCTCAGGCCATGTATTTACACAGATTGGTACAGCTCTCATCTCATTCCTTCCTCTGAGGAAATAAAAGTGACATTTACATTTACACCAGGTTCTATAAAAAAGTAGGCTGAGCAAGCCATAGGAAGCAATCTAGTAAGTAGCACGCCCCCCCCCCCCCCCCAGCTTCTACATCAACTTCTGCCTCCGGGTTCCTGCCCTGTTTGAGTTCCTGTCCTAACTTCCTTACGTGATGAACAGTGCTACAGAAGCATAAGTCAAATAAACCCTTTCTTCTCCAAGTTGCTTTGGTCATGATGTTTCATCACAACAATAGTAACCTAAGACAGAAATTGGTACCATAAGTACTACACTGCTGTGTTAGACCTGACCACGTTGGAGCTTTGGAGGATTGCAGAAGGACTTTGGAATTTTGATCTTGAAAAACCTTGGTGATCTGTGCAGTGGAAGCTCGGAAGAGTGTTAAGAGAAATAAAGGAAATAGAGCCCTGGTTTGGAAGTTTGAGAGTCACTTAAAGACTGTAAGGCCATTGCATATTTTGAGTTAAGAATCTGTGGTTCTTCTAGTTAGTGGGGGCTGATTATTGAGTGACTAGAACTACTAAAGTGGAGACCTTCACTTTGCTGGGATATTCGAGATATAATTCTCAGCTGGAACTGAGAAACTAGCAGTGATTGAGACCAGTATCTTTGAGGTAAAATCTCCTGGGAAGTGTTTCCTTAGAGTCAGCATACAGAAGCTGTGTTCCAGAGGCAGCCAAATTGTCCTTGCACTAACAGCCAAACTTCATAGTGTAAGTGTCATCTAGGTGGCACTGGTTTTGAAGATATGAAGGGGTTATGGAGAGCAGCTGAGGCTTGTGAGAGGCCAGGAGTAGCCACTGGTATAGGTGCAGCCTCAATGGCATTTGAAGACTAGGACTGAAGAGGTCATACAGAGAGGTTGAGGCTTGGCACCGTGAAGAGAGCCTAGGACAGGCTATTTGTGAAAATGCAGCCTAGTTGCAGCAAAAGACCCCAGGATTTTGGAGATATCATTACCATGAGATGACCACCAAGAACAGCAGCAGCAGTGGAGTAAAACTAATCAGAACCCAGAAGACACAGCTGTGTGTGTTGCAGAGGGCAGAGAAGCCCACAAGATTGTGAATGACTCTCAGATAAGTGGACATTAGGTTATTTATACTGTTGGAGTTTGATTTTTCTTGGCTAAGGTTGTGACTGTGTCCTGCTTTTCCCCATTTGAAGTAAGATAATATTTGGTTTATTTTTTATTTTACTGAAGCCCACAATTGAGAGATGTTGAATTTTAAAAGACATTTGATTTTTAAAGAAATTGACTGAAATTTTAAAGGTACTAAAAATTTAATGTTTGAATTTGTAAAGGCTGTGGTACTTTTTAAGTTATGTTTTTAATATGAGATATTGGGAATGAATAAGAAAGCAATGGTTGAGGCTTAATTGTGATGTGTTTATGTGTCAAGTTGACAAGGGCTCAGTTGTATTGCTGGCTTTGTGTCAACTTGACCTAAGCTAGAGTCATCAGAAAAGAAGGCGCCTCCATTGAGGAAATGCTTCTATGAAATTCATCTGTAGTGCCCAGCCTATTGTGGGTGGTGCCATCCCTGGCTCGTGGTCCTGTGTTCTATAAGAAAGCAGGCTAAGCAAGCCATGGTGAACAAGCCATTAAGCAGCACCCTAATGGCCTCTGCATCAGCTCCTGACTCCAGTTTCTGGCCCTATTTGAGTTCCTGTCCTGAATTCTTTTGATGATAAACAATGATGTGGAAATACAAGCCAAACAAGCCCTTTTCTCCTTAAATACCTTGGTCCTGGCGTTTTGTTACAGCAATAGTAACCCTAAGACAATTGTTTTTAACAACTAAGGAAAAGCAAACTTTTGAAATTTCATCTCACCCTAATCAGGAAATGGCTAAAAATAAAAAAATAAAATAAAAATAAATAGAAAAAAATGCTGGAAAAGTTGTAGAAAAAGAGAAACCACCAGTCACATTGGTGGTACTACAAATTCCTGCAACCACTCTGGAATCGGTGTGGACTTACAACCTACTTCTCATATTCTTGCTCAGCCATGTTCATTGCTGCTCTATCACAATAGCTAGAACTGGAAACAACCTAAATGTCCTTCGACAAATAAATTCTGAAAATATGGTACCTGTAACAGTGGAATAGTATACAGCTGTAAAGAATAACAAAAATCACAAAACAAATGAACTGAGAAAAAGATAAACTGAGTAATTTATCCCAGATCCAGAAAGACAAACACCACATGTTCTCATATTCATCTGTGGTTCTAGCTCTTAGCGCCCAGTCAGACCCAAATAACCATAGACTAACAAAAGCCCCAGTAAGACATGAGAAATTTCCTTCAGACTATTTTGGTCAGGTAGTCCAAAATGACTCTTAAAACAATGAAGAGTCTAGCTGTTGCCTCTTGGTTGCCTGTCAGAAGTTGAAGGTGAACCTCTATTGCTGAAGGCACTGTACATTTGAGGCATAACACTTAGCTTATTCAAGCTGGATCTAACCTTAAAGTCTCCTTCCTGTGGTCTAGCTTCTATGAGACCATAAAAATACTATGCAAGCTGCCAAGAAGGGAAAGAAATAAATAGTCCTAACCACAATGACCAATGTGGCAAGATAGTCCTACAAGTACAATAAAGAAAGTACCCACAATTTGGTGGGTAAACGACAGATGTCTAATTGGACATAAGCCCCACTCAACAGGAGGAGAAACCATGCCTAGTACTGCAAACATAGCCCACTTCCTAGGGTTAGTGAGGTCATGGCTCTTAGAAGAGAACCTACAAACTGTCACTTTGCTAGACCAGCCATAATCCCAAAACTGCATTCTAAATCTTCTCCTCAGACCCGCAGCTAAGTGTAGTACCCAACACAATCATCAAAGAAGCTTCTCTGTACAGCAAAATGGAGAACATCACAGAGAACCACAACTGGACACAATGGAAGATCAATGATTGGGGTGAAAACCAAGCCCCATGGATAAGTCTACATAATTTTCATGCATTCTATGGCTCAGGGAATATCTCAGAAGGGGGGCAAATATATTTTTAAGCACCAGTAAGTATCCCATGAAACAGTCTTTTCCTAGAAATAGCTGTAAAAACAAGATCTGAACAATGGCAATTTTCAATATACATTATGCACGAGGGAAAATCTCACAATGCCACATCCCTGGACAGGCAACTGATGATTGCTGTGAGGAGACTCAGCCACTCTCAAGAATGAGCTCCCTTAACTGGTTATCCAATACAAATGGTCATCCCTAAAGCCATAATATAACACAAACAACAGAAACATTCGGATGTTGCATTTATAATATATTTATATAAAACACACAACACCACACATGTATGTAACAATGACCAGAAAAGATGTGACCATCAAATTGAGAAGTGGGGAGGGGGGCTACATGGGAGAAGCTGTGCTAAAAAGAAAGAAAAGGGGTTTTTAAAAGTAATGTAATCATGTTTTTACTTAAAAGTGTATTAAAAGTTTTTAAAACTGAAAAACTATAGCTTCAAATACAGCCTATGTATGTTTTTACAAGTCTATTTTTAAAGAAATAGTTCAACAAATATTTTCTAAATGTGTTTGTTACCTATATACTCATACTGCAGGTTGAGTTCTAGTAATAAAATCATTTCTTGGTATTCAATTGATAATTAACTTAGTTTCTAACAATGATTTTAAAGCTGAGCAGCAAGTGTACCTACTACTGTAATCCTAGCATTTGGAAGGACGAGGCAGGAATCATGTGTTTGAGTTTTAGTCTCAGTGAACCTTGCCTCAGAAACATGTTTCTTTAAAAGGCCAGGTGTGATAGCACGACATCTGTAATCCCTGCTCTTGACAGCCCGAGGTCAGAGGAGGAGCATCAAGAATTTTGAAGCCATCCTCAGCTACACAGTGAATTTCTAGCCAGCCTGGCCTACAGTAGAAAACTCTGTCTCAAAACGTGTTTGTTTCTGTAGCACTTATACAAAGAAAGGAAAAGAAGAAAGAAGAGAAGAGAAATTGATTCCTGAGTACTAGAAATTGGACCTCAGTACATGATTTTCACTGTGTTTGGGGGGACTTATGCAGACTTGGCTTTTTACAGGGCAGGAAAACTAAAGGGTAGTAGAAGTTGAAAAGGTCAAGCAGGGCAGAAGGAAAATGCCATTGATCATTTCTCTGTGGACTGAATCACTATTATCACAAAGGTAAAGGTGACAGGGAAGGACCTGTGAGGGACAACCTGAAGACTTACTACCTCAGGTGCTTGTAGGTAATTATTAATCCCCAAATCCAGGGTTTCCTACCCTGCCATTGATCATTCATTTCATGGATTAAAAGACACATATAGCTTTTTAAAATTACAATGGCCTAAAAACAGCATAAAGAGCCTTGGTAGAATAGTCTACCCTCTATGCTATTAGAATCTTACTTTCCCTACTGATAACCCTCAGTTTATTACTTACTAATGTTTTATCTGGGGTGCTCCTTAACTTTAATTGGCCAACCCTCAGGGCCACATTTTATGACTTACCTCTAACCCATGGTAGCCTCTCTCTTCCTCACCTTCTCTCTCCCTCATGGTTTCCTCCCAACTCCCCACCCAGGGCTCTTGAACCCTAAAATCACCCCTATGTCTCTTTTGCCCCAGCTATTAGCTGTTGCCTATCTTTATCCACCTATCAGAAAAGGGTTTGCGGCCCCATGAGTAGAGCAACAATACCAATCAACCAGAGCGCCAGGGTCTAAAAACCACCAGCCTGGGAGCATATAGGGAGGGACCCATGGCTCCAGCTGTAATGTATGGGAGGATGCGTCTTGTCAGGTATAGGTGGAAGAGAAAGTCCTTGTTCCCATGAAGGCTGGATGCCAAGTGGGGGGGAATTCAAGGGTGGGGAGGAGGGGAGTGGGGGGTAGGTGAGGGTACATCCTCATAGAAGCAGGAGAGGGGAGATGGGATAGGGGATTCCTGGGCAGGGGGCGGGAATGGGTAAGGGGAAAAAAAACATCTGAAATGTAAATAAAACATCCAATAAAAATAAAAGGGAATAAAACTTGGGGTGCCAAGGTCACATAGCATCTCTTGGGTCTACTTATGGACTCCTCTAGGGTAACCAGGTCTTTTTGGAGACAATATTAGCATTAGAATACAAGCAAGTTTCAAATAGTAATTTTATATTCTAAATGGAAAAAGATGAGGGCAATTGTATGAATCACACCCCCTTTTGTTAAAAGGGGTGTGGGGGTTTTGATAAAAAGAATTAGAGTTCAGTCAATAAACAAACTACATAGACTACATAGTGAGTTGACCCTTTGCTTGGGCCCCTTTACTGCCAAATTTACACCTTTTTTCTCAAATCCCCCGGGGGGGGGGTAAGGGGGGGAAAAGGGGAAGGAAATAGACAAAAGAGGGGGCAGATCAAAAAAAAAACCTAGTTTTCCCCCTCCACCAAAAAATGGTCAAAAAAAAAAAACTCGGGTTGTTTTTCCCAAAAACCCGGGCCCGGGGGATTTTTGGGGGAAAAAAGGGGAAAAAAACCCCCCCCTTTGGGTTTGGGGGGGGGGTAAAAGCCGGGGTTTCACCCTTTTGGGGAAAATTTTTGGGTTTTGCATTCCTCAAAAAATGGAACGCGGGGATACCTAGGCCCCCCGGGTTTTAAAAACCCCTCCGGGCCCTTTTACCCCAAAAATGCCCCAACAAAAAAACAATTTTTCTCCCCCCCCTTTTAAAAATTTTTTTAAAAAACCTTTTTTTTAAAACCCCCAAAAAAACGGGAAAATTTTCCCAATTTGGGGCCCTTTTTAACAAAAAGGAAAAGGATGCAAAAAAAAGGGGAAAAATTTTTTTAAAAATTTTTTGGGGATTACTCAGCTATTAAAAAAAAATGATTTCCCTTTTTAAAATTCCCCTTAAAAGGGGAAAAAAGGGGATGGAATTAAAAATACACCTGATGAAAAAAAAAAACCCCAAACAAAAAGAACACAATGGGATAGATTTCCCCCTTTAAAATTTTTAAAAATTTAATTTAAACCCAAAAGCTCAAAATTTTCCCAAAATTTTCAACTCAAAAAACCCCCCCTAAACCCCCAAGAAGAAAAATACCAAAGTGGGTTCTTCAGCCCTTTTAAAAAAGGGGGGAAAGAATTTCAGGGGAAACCAAAAAACAGAAAAAGTTGAACAGGATTTTAAGGAAAAAAGGGCCCTCCAAAGATTCCCCTTTTGGGGGGGTCCTTTTCCCATAACGTCAACAAACCCAACCCTTTTCGGGCCCCAAAAGTGCTTCCCCGGGCAGGAGGCGAATAACTTCCCCCAAAGGGGTCGGGGCCCCAAAACCCCCCAAAAAATCCCGAATTAATCTCCCAAAAGGGGCCAAACCCCAAAATTGGGGCCTGATTTCGGGGGTTTTCCCCCCGGGGGGGCCCAATGGGGGGAAATTTTAAAAAAAGGGCTGAAAAGCTGAGGGGTTTTTAAAAACCCCCTAGGAAGAAAAACCATATCAAAAAAAACCAACCCCCAAAAAGCTCACGGGGGAAAAATAAAGAAAAACCAAGGTTTTTCCCCCGGGGGGGCACATGGCTCCACTGAAAATTTTTAAAAAAAAGGGGGGCCCCCTTTTGGGGGCCCCCAAAAGGGGGGAAAGGGCCCCCTTTTTCCTGGAAGGCTCGACCCCAAAATTTTGGGGGGAAATTTAAGGGGGGGGGGGGGGGAGGGGGGGGTGGTATTTTTGGGGGGGAAAAAAACCCCCAAAAAGCGGGGGGGAAACCTTAAGGGGGGGGTGGGTTTTGGGGGGGGACCGGGGAAAGGGAAAACTTTTTTAATTTAAAAAAAAGAAAATATCTAAAAAATTTAAAAAAAAAAAACTGGAAAAAAAACAGAGTAAAAAGGGGGAAAAAACAATCCCCCGAAAAAAAGAAATAAAAAAAAAGGGGGAGGGGGGAGATTTATGGGGGGCAGGGGCCCATTGGGGACCCTGACAGTTAAGGGCTTAGAGGTCAAGGGGTTAGGGGGGAAACGTACTTGGGGGGGGGAAAAATAGGACCCCTAAAGGGGGAAAAAGGGGGAAAAAAACCGGAATTGGTTCCAGCAAGGGGGGGAAGACCAAGAACAGGGCCTGAGGGGGGAGAAGGGGTGTGACTCCCCCCCGGGGGCCCAAAAATGGGCAAAATCTAGGAAAAGTCTAGGGAAGCTCACACCCAAAAACCCCCCAACCCCTAAAAACCAAAAAGGCAGATCCCCAAAAAAGGGGGCCCACAAAAACCCAAAAAACATCTTTTAAAAAAAAATTTTTTCCCCCCCCCAAAAAATTCCCCTGGGGCTCCGGGGTTTTATTTCTTCCTGAAATCCCTAGATTCCTTAACTTTCCCTTGAGGGTTTTCCCGGGGGCAACGGGAAAAAAGGGGATGGGGGCCCCGTGACTGAGGCTGAAACTTGACTAAAAAACCCCCGGATACGTTAAAAATTGATTTGGAAATGAGCAAAGGGGAAAAAATCATTGAAACAGGAGCTCTTGGGTGTCACCCCAATGTTTATTTTTCCGGGGAAGGGGCCCAAAAGGGTTTTTAAAAACTTTTGGGTCCCAAAATTGGGAAAATTAAAAAGGGTGGGGGGAAAGGGGAAAAAAAAAAACACCCCCACAATTATTAAAATGGGAAACCCCAAAAAACGATTAGAGATTTTTGGGGGAAAGGAAAATCCATAATTGGAAAAAAAGGGGGGGGATTTTGGGGAAAAGGGGGTTCTAGTGTTGGTCGGTTTTAAAAACCCCAAAACCCGGCCGGGGTCCCCAAGAAAGGGGAGAGACTACTCTTTCACCGGGGAAAAAAACTTTAAAACCCGGGACCCGCTTTTTAATTGGGGGTTTCAGGTTAAAGGTTAAATGTCCCCCCCCACCCCCCACCCATGGATCTCAAACCCCACAAAAGTCAAAGTTTGTCTGCATCTCATCTCTCTCCCCCCCTTTTTCCTCTCCCGGCCCCCCCCTCTTCTTTCCCCTTCCCTCCCCCCCCCCTCCCTGTCTCTTTCCCCCCTTTTCCCCTCCTTTCTCTCCCCCTTTTAAACAAGGTCTCATTATTTACCCCGGGGTTGGGGGCCGGGGTTTTTTCAAAGGGAAAACCGGGCCCCGACCCCTTTTTTTTCAGAACCCTTTTTCCCCCCCTCTGCCCCCCAAAGGGTCTAGAAAAAGGGGGGTTTCCACTATTCCTACCCCCAATTTTAAATTTTTAAAAAATTTTCCCCTTTAAAATTTATCCAGGTTTTTTTGGGAAAAAGCAAACAAAATGAGTAAAAGCTTACAAAAATGAGGGGGAGACCCCACATCTTTCCCCCAAAACCCAAGTCCGATTACTGAGTAAAATTGAAAGGGGGAAAAAGGGTCAGGAAATTTTTACCTTGCTACATGGGGAGCGTTATCCCCCAAAAAATAATAAAAAAAAAAAATAAATTTTAATGAACCCAAAAGGGGCTTGAGAGTTTTGCCCAGTGGGGTAAGGAATTTTAAATACAGGGAAAAACCCCCATTTTTAAAACCCCAAACAACTTAAAAAAAATTGAGTGTAGCTGCAGTCCCTTTTCACCCCCCCTTGAAGTAGGGGCAAGACCCCCCAAAATGATGGGGTTTTCGGCTGCCACCTACCCCCGGGGGTTGGGGAAACCCGGGGGCCTTTTTAAAGAAAAAGGGTTTTTTGAGTGAAAAGAGCAACAAAAAACCCAAAAATTTCCCCTTTGGCCCCCCCAAAAATGTGCAGACCCCAAAAAAACCCCTGCTTTTCAACACACCCCAAAAAAAAAAAAAACTAGGGGAAACCTGTACACTTTTTTTAGAAATTAGACCCGGAGGTAAACCCCCAAACCCCCTTACTGGGGGTTTGGGGCCCAAAAACCCGCTGGAATTACATTCCCAGTTTTAGCTTTTTTTTTTTTTTTTTTTTTTTTTTTTGGGGTTTTTTTAAAACATTTTTTCGTGTATTTTTCCCCGCCCCCAAAAACCCCCTCTTTTTCCCGGGGGGGCCTCCAAAATCAAAAAAACCCCCCGCCCCTGCCCCCCAAAAAAGGCCCCGGGTTTAAAAGGGCCCCGGGGGAACCCCCACCCCCCACTGCCCATGTTTTTTTTAATGTATTTTTCAAAGCAAAAAAAAAGGGTTTTTGGGGGTAGATAATAGATAAAAAAAAATTTAAAATTAAATTTTTAAATTTTAAGGGAAAAACAAAAACCAAAAAAAGGGCTTGGGGGCGGGGGAACTGAGATTTAAAAAATTTGGGGCCCGACGGGGCAAAAAAACTTTAATTCCCCAAACAACCATTTTAGCTAAGGCAAGGGGAAAAGTCTCCCCCAAAAAAAAAAACTGAGAAAAAAGGGGGGAGGGGGAGTTTAAAAAAAAAAAACACAGGGAAAGACCTTGTGAAACCCCCGGAAAAAAGTGCAAACTGCAAGTCATAAGGAAAAGGGCAGGGTGTTAGGAGAAAAAAAAACCCCGGAAACCCCCTTTTTCCCTTTTTTTGGGTTTCTCTCTATCCCATGGGGGAAAAAAAACTCAAAAAACCCCGGTTTTTTTAAGGGCCCCCATGCAGTTGTTTGATTTGAATTTTTAACCCCCCCTTTCTTTCTCTTTTACTTAAAATTTGGGGTTTCCGGGGTTTTAGCACTTTTTTAAAAACTTCCAACCCTTTTCTTACCCCGAAAAAGGTCCCCCCGGGGGGAAAAAAAAAAAGTCCGGGGGGACCCTTAATTTGGTCTGCTCCCCGTGCACATTCTTTACTTGGGGTATGGCTTTGTGGGAAGCAGAAATGCAGGATCCTCCACCACCAACAGGGGGGTTTTTACTATGCTTTCTCTGCCCTTTTTTTGCCCCGATTTTTCCAAAAGCCAGTTTTTAAGGGCCCCACAGCCTCTGCCTCCGAGTGTTTAAAAAGCCCCCGAATTTTGGGTTTTTTTCCCCCCCCCCGTTTTTGCTGAAAAATTTCCCCTACCATGAGCCAAATTTTAAAGGGTTTCCTGCTTTTTTTTCCCCCCTAAAATTTTTTTTTCAGACTGATGAGGATATTAAGTAACACCAATTTTTTCAGTCGGGGTTTTTTTTTGGGGTTTTCCCGGGGAAACCAGAAGGAAAAACCTACACAGAGAAAAAGGATTTTTGAGACTTATGGGAAAAACTGAGCGGGGTGAGGGAAAAATTTTTTACACTTTTAAAAGAAAGACAGATGGGAAAAAAAGGGGGACAATCGGTATCCCCTGAAATTTCCCCCCGATCCCCCCGGGGTTTTGGGGAAATGTTGGTTTTTTGGGGGCCCTTTAAGGTTTTGGGGGAAAACCCCCGAACTTTTTCAAAAAAATTTTCCTTTTTTTTTTCATTTTTGGGGTTTTTGGGCTCCCCAAAAAAAACAACCAAAACCCCCCGCGGGAAAAAGGGAAATTTTTTTGCCAACTTACACTTAGAGGGGCCCGTTCCCAAACACTAAGGAATTCAGGGGCCAAAAAAACCCAAAACGGGAAAAAGAGAAAAAACCCCGGGGAAAGGGTTTTTTACTGCCCCCTTTTCCCCCCCAAAACTTTTTAGTACCTTCCTGTTTTGGCCATCAGGCTTGGTGGCAACCCCTTTGGGGCCCCTGATTTCCTACCGCATCCCCCCCAAAAACCAAAATTTTTAAAAAAAAAGCCCAAAAAATAATCCCACCCTAGAGTTTTTTAAAACAATGGATAAGGGTTAGGGGTCAACCACGGGGATGTGAAAAAATGCCCCAATTTTTTCCCCCACCAATCCCCCTTCGAAAACCCCGACCCAAAAAAATTTTTGGGGAAGGGGTGTTTTTTTTTTTTTTTTTTCCCCCGGGAGCCATTTGCCCCTTTTCCCCTAGAGCCCCCCCTTTTTTTCCTTTTCCCCCTTTTGGGATCTGGGGGTTTTTTTTTAAAATTTTACTTTTTTAACAAAAATTTTTCCCCTATTTTTCAATAAAACATACCTGGGGGGGTTTTTTTTTGGGGGCTGGGATACCTTCCCCCCGGGTTTTATTTTTTTTTTCCCTTTTAAATCCACCCTTTTGGGTTTAAAATTTTAAAATTTTATGGTTTTAAAAAAAAAAAAAAAAAGGGGTTTTGGGAATAAATAAAAAATCATGTTTAAAATTTTCCGCCCAAGTTTTACCCCCTTTTTGGGGAAAAATTTAAAGGTTTGTTTCCAGTTTTCTGGCGGGTTTTGAAAAGCTGATTAAATTTTTTTTGGTGTGCTAAAAGTTTTAAATTTGGGGGTAGAACAGGGAGTTTTGGGGGGGGGGAAGGGGGGGAAAAAAGGGGGGGAAAAAATGGGGAAATTTTTAAGGGGGAAAAAGGGGGATGGAAAGCATTTAAAAAGGCCATGGGGAAAAACCCAGTACCGGGAAAATTTTTCCTGGAACCTAAGAGGGTGACCATTAAAACAAGGCAATTTTCCCGGGAAAAGGGGAAAAAGACCCCCGTACGCCCCCTCTTTTTGAAAACCCAGGGGGGTTTTCCCATTTTGGTAAACCCCTTTTAAAAACCAAAACCGGGGCCAAAAAATTTTAAACCCCCTTCCCCAAACCCTAAAACCCCTTTCCCCCGTTTTGAAGGGGGAGTTTTTAAGGGGAAAAATTTTTGGCCCCAAGGGCCCTTTTTGAAGTCCCCCCAAAACCAATGATTAAAAACAAAGGGGAAAAGACCTTTTCCGGAAAATTGCCGGGGTACCCCCAAAAAAACCCCAAAAGTTTTGGAAAAGGCCCCCAGAGAAAATAAATTTCCTTTAAAAAATATTCTCCCTTTTCCCTTTTATAAAAAGGGTTTCCTGGGTGTGGTTTTCCCCCGGGTTTTTAAACCCCGGGCAAATTTTTGGAATGAATGAAATTTTTCCCAAAAAGGGGAAAAGGGAAAACCCCCCCACCCAAAGGGGCCTTTTGGGGGCTGGGGACACAGACTTTTAAAACCAATTTGGGAGAAAAAAGGGGGGCCAAAAAAAAAGGTTTTTGGCCTGGAAAAAGGGGGGGTACATCCCTTTTAAAACCCCCGGGGAAAACCGGGGGCCCCCCCGTTTTTCTAAAATTAAAGGGCCCCATGGGACAGAACAATTTTTTAAATAAAAGAAAGTTAAAATTTTTGGGATGGGTTACACCCCCCTTTTAAGGGGGCCCCCTACCTTCTCCCCGGAGCCCCACATAAGGACAATGGAAAAAGGGGAAAGGGTTTTTTCCCCCCTTTTTTTTGCCTGCTTGCCCTCCCCGTTCCCCCCAAAAACCCCGTTTAAAGGGGCCTTTTCTTTTTTCAGGATTTCACACCCTTTTAAGGGGCCCCCGAAACCCCAAATTTTGTTTTTTGGGGGTGAACAACTACTTGATTTTTGGTTTTTCTTTTACAAGCTCCCCCAATTTTTGGGGAAATTTGTTGGGGGCGACGAAAGGGTAAATTTCCAAAATTTTCCCCTTAATATATGGGGCCCCCTTTTTTCCCAAAACTTTTTTGTGACTCTAAAAAAACCGGACTAATAAAATATTGCCAAAAACCCCCGTTACCCCCCCCGGGCTCCCTTGGGTTTAAAACCCCTTTATATTTATGCCTAACCTTTTTACGCACCTTGTTTTTCCCAAAGTTCAGTTCCCTTTTTTTTTTTGGGGGAAACCTTTTTTTTTCTGAAGGGAAAAGGGGGGAAAAAGGGGGAAACTGGGGAGGGGAAAAGGGGGAAGGGGGGGAGGGAAAAGGGTAGGGGGGGAAAGATTTTTGGTCAAAATGCACTATATGAAAAAAAAAAATAAATATTTTTTAAAAAAAAAAAGGGGGGAAGAAAAAAAAAAGAAGGAAGAAAAAAAAAAGCGGGGAAAAAACAAAAATTTTTTAAAATCTTGGGGAAAGGGAAAAAAAAAATACCATGGATTTTAAAACTAAAAAAAAAATTTTTCTCCGGTTTTTTTCCCTTTCCCCCCCAAAAGGGCCCCAAATTTTTTTGGAAAAAATCCCCCGTCTACTAAAAAGGGGGTTTAAGTAATTTTGGGGGACTCATTATGGGTAGCCCCCCCATTTTTTAAAAGGATAGAAAAAACGAAGAAAAAAACCCCGGGGGGAAACCAAAACTTAAATTGGGGGTCTGAAGGAAGGGGCCCCCGCCAAAAAGGGGCCCCCCGCCCGGGGAAAAAAACGTTTTCCCCGGCAGACCTGGGTTTTCATAAAAAAGTTGGGATTTTTAAAAAGAGTGCAAGAAACAACAACAGAAAAAGGGAAAAATTTTCCCCAAACAGAAAAGCATAAAAAATTTTTTAACAGAAAAACGGGGTTTTAAGGGGAATTTTGACCCAAAAAAAAGGGGTTAAAAACTCAAAAAAAATAGAAGCAAATTTTCACCCTTTGGGCCCCAAATTTTTTTAAAACATTTTTCCCCCCCAAAATTTTTTTTAGTTTTTTCCTTTTTGTTTTTTTTTTTGGGATCAAAAATCTTGCTCTGGGGTTTCCCAAAAATACCCCAAACAAAATAATTTTGCCCAGTTTTGGGCCCCCAAAAATTTTTGGAAACCCCTTTTCCCCCCTTAGCCCCCCCTGGCCTTTAGGTTTTGAGGTACTTTTGTTTTAAAAAACCCCAAAATTTTATAATTTTTTAAAGGGCCCCAAAATTTTTTAAAGGGGTGTAATGCCCACAAAAGGGAAATTTTCCCAAAACTGCCGGGAAAAAAAGGGGGGGGTTTTTGGGGGGCCCCAAAAAACTGTAGGGGGAAAAACTACCCCTTTTTTAAAAGGGGTTTCCTTTTTGGGGTTTCCTGTCTTTGCCGGGGGGTTTTGAGGGTTTAATTTCCAAAAATGGGGGCCCCTTCCCCTTTCACCCTTCCTTTTTTTTAAAAAGCTTTTTTAATCGGGGCCCCTGTTCTAAAGGGGGCCCCCAAACTACTAGAAAGTATCACAATTTAAATTTTACAAAAAACAAATTTATTTCATTTTAAATAACCCCTTTTTTCCCAAATAGGGGGTTGGGAAATTTTTAAAGGTTTTTTCCCAAAAATGAGAAAAGGGAAAAAAAGGGCCCCATGCCACTTTTTAAAAAAAATTTTCCTTAAACCCCAGCAAAGTTATTTTGGGTTTTGGGAAAACCCCCCCCGTTTTTTGCAGGAAATTCTGACCCCCGGGGAGTTTTTTGGGGAGAAAATTTTTTGGGGTGCTTTTTGGGCCCTTTTTTGGAGCAGGCTAGATAAGGAAAACTCCGGGTTTTTTTAAAGTTTTCCCTAAGGGGGAATTTTCCCGAGTTCACTCCCCCTTTTCGAGAAAGGGTTTTAAAAAAGGGAAATTTTTAGTTTTTAACCCCCTTAAAAAATTTCCCCGCACCCCTTTTGTAAGTAAATTTTCCCCTGCAGATACTTAAAAAAAAACCCGGGGAATAGGGGTTTTGAGATTTTTTTTTTTTTTTTGTTAGGGCTACAGTCCTGTGGGACCATAATTTGGTCTGCTCCCAGTGCACATTCTTTACTTGGTGGTATGGCTATGTGGGAAGCAGCAGCTGCAGGATCCTGCCACCACCAACAGGGTGGTTCTACTATGCTTTCTCTGTCCTGATAGACTGATGTCCATGCCAGCCTTAAGACCCCACAGCCTCTGCCTCCTGAGTGCTGAAAGTCCAGAAGTTCAGGTGTTCACCCCAGGCTTAGCTGACAAAATTCCATAGCCATGAGCCAAATAATAAGGCTTCCTGCTTTTGTTTCCATCAAATATTTTGTCAGACTGATGAGAGATATTAAGTAACACTATTTCTCAGTCTGGGATTCTTTGTTCCCAGAATCCAGACAGGCAAAGCCTACACAGAGAACAACTGGAGTTCTGAGACTTATAGGAATCTGTAGCTGGCTGATGGACATGGCATGACACTTTTAAGAGAAAGACAGATGGGCAAAACTGGGCACAATCGTGTATGCATGTAATCCCAGATCACCAGGAGGCTGAGGCAGTGTGGTTGCTTGGGTCTTAAGAGTTTGGGGCCAGCCTGAACATTACAGCAAAATCCTATGTTGCAGTTTGAGGTTTAGTGCTGCAATAAACACAACCAGAAGCTCCCTGGGAAAGAAAGGATTTATGCCAACTTACACTTAGAGGGGACAGTCCATCACTAAGGAATCAGAGCAAAAACTCAAACAGGAACAGAGACAAGAACCATGGAAGAAGGCTGTTTGACTGACTTGCTCCAAGACTTCTAGTACCTTCCTGTGGTGGCCATCAGGCTTGGTGGCAATCCTTTGCCCACTGAGTCATCTCATCAGCCCTAATACCATTTAAAAGAAAAGCAAAAGATAAGTACCCACCCTAGAGATTTAAATCAATGGAATAAGGTTGAGATCAGCCACAGCAGTGTGAAAATTATGATCAATTTCCACACTCAAGTCCATTCGTAAACCTAGAGCACAGCAATTAATGGGAAGGCTGTTTCTTCTTTCCCAGGGAGATCCATGTGTCCCTCCATAGAGCCCTCCTTGTTACTTAGCCTCTGCATCTGTGGATTGTAGCATGATTATACTTTATTTAACAGATAATATCTACTTATAAGTGAGTACATACCATGTCTTTCTGGGTCTGGATACCTCCCTCGGGATGATTTTTTTCTAGTTCCATCCATCTGCCTGCAAATTTCATGATGTCATTTAAAAAAAAAAAAAAAGTTGAGCAATACTCCATTGTGTAAAATTTCCCATTTTTTATCCATTTCTGAGGGATATTTAGGTTGTTTCCAGTTTCTGGCTGTTATGAATAAAGCTGATTAGAATTTTGTTGGTGTGCTGATGATGAGTGAGGATGAGAACAGGAGAGATCGGGTGGAGGAAGGAGGAACAGAGGGAAAGAATATGGGGAAATATGACTGGAATAGGGGTATGGAAAGCATTTAGAAGGCCATGTGGAAACCTAGTACACTGGAAACTTCCTGGAACCTATGAGGGTGACCATAGCAAGGACACTTAGGGAGGATACAGAGCCAGTACTTCCATCTTCTGTAACCAGGCTGGGCTTCCAGTGGTGGAACTGTGACACCAACTCAGCCACAAAACCTTCAACCTACAACCTGTCCTGTCTGCAAGATGTGCTAAGAAAATGATGGCTCAGAGCTTGTGGAAGTGCCCAACCAATGACTTACACTAGGAGAAAGAGCCCATTCCAGGCACTGCCTGGATAGCCAGGAACCAAAAGCTGGATGGCCCAGAGAGAAATGATTCCTAATAGTATTCTGCTATACTCATAGATGGTTGCCTGTGGTGGCTATTTCCGGTTGTCAACTTGACTATATCTGGAATGAATTGCAATCCAGAAAGGGAGGGCATCCCTCTGATCCAGACCTTGAGGCTGGAAGACACAGACTTTTGATCCAGATCTTGAAGCAATAGTGGCCACAAAAAGGTTAGGCCTGGGAAGGTGATACATGCCTTTAATCCCAGGAGACCGAGGCAAGCAGATCTCTGAGTTCAAGGCCATCATGGGACAGAACAAGTTTCAAATAAAGAAGAGCTTAGATTTAGGCATGGTGGTACACACCTTTAATGGGGCCATACCTTCTGCTGGAGGTCTACATAAGGACAATGGAAGAAGGAAGGCTTTCTTCTTCTCTGCCTGCTTGCACCTACTTGCCAGCACATCTGTTGGAGCCTACTTCTTCAGGATTCCAGCTGAAGACCAGCTGAAACAACTAGCCTCATGGGACTGAACAACTACTTGATTCTTGGACTTCTCATTCACAGCTGCCCATTATTGAATTAGTTGGACTGCAGACTGTAAGTCATTCCAAGAGTTTCCCTTAATATATAGAGATATTCCATAAGTTCTGTGACTCTAGAGAACCTGACTAATAATAAATTGCCTAACCCAGTTACCCTACTGGGCTGCCTTGGTTAGCCTTGATATTTATGCCTACACTTATTACGCACCTTGTTATGCCATGTTCAGTTCATATATTGTTGGGAAGCCTGCTTTTTTCTGAATGGAAATGGGGAAGTGAATCTGGGGGAGAGGAAAGGGAAGGAGAGGGACTGGGATGGGTAGTGGAGAGAAAGACTGTGGTCAAGATGCACTATATGAGAAAAGAATAAATATGTTTAAAGAAAGAAAAGGTGGGAAGAAAGAAAAAAGAAGGAAGAAGAAAAAAGCAGAAGAAACACTATGTACTCTTAGAAGGAACTCTAAATACCATGGACTAAATCTATAATAAATATTCTCCGTGCTTCCCTCCAGAGGCACCAATATTCAGGTATATGCACGTCTACTGAGAAAGGGTTGAAGTAAGTTGGTCACTCATTATGAGTAGTCCTCATAGTTGAAGGATAGAGAAGCTGAAGAAAGACGCAGGAACCAGCTTCACTTGGAAGCTGAAGGGAAGAGAGTTACTGCAAGTTAGAGGCCAGTCTGAACAATACGATTCCAGGCAGACCTGGGCTACATGAGAAGATGGTATCTTTAACGAGTGCAAGAACAACAACAGAAAGATGGAAGTTATACAAGTCAGAAAAGTCATCAATATCTTCAAACTAGACATCTGGTTTAGGCAATTGAGCCAAAGAAGGTTAATACTCAAAAGAGTAGAAGCGAATACAGCCTTGGCCAATTTAGTTACACAGTTGCTCTATTTCTTAGTTTCCTTTGTTTCATTTTGGAGACAGAGTCTTGCTCTGTGGTTCAAGATAGCCTGAAACTCACTCTATAGCCCAGATTGGCCTCCAATTTGTGGCAACCCTCCCTCCTTAGCGTCACCATGCCTAGGTTTGTTGTACAATTGTTAAAGCTCAGCATGTGATAATATTATAAATGGTCACATGATTTAAAGATGCTAGGTGCTCCACTAAAGGAATCTCAACACTGCCTGGAGATATGTTAGGAGCTGACACTGTACGGAGACAACTATCCCTTTTACAAGGATCCCTTGGGGTCTGTCAGTAGCCGGATGCTAGACTGTATGCCTGAGTGGTGACTTCATTTGCATCCCTTCCATTTTTACAATGTTTTTGGAATGGTGCCATGTTCTAAGGTGACCCAACTAGCTAGAAAGTATCACAACTTAATGACAAAACAAATAGCATTCATTTAAATAACAGACTTCTTGCAATTAGAGGATTGGATTAGGTAATGTTTTTATCCATATGAA
The DNA here is from genome assembly GCA_021653895.1 of Mastomys natalensis. Classification (NCBI taxonomy): domain Eukaryota; kingdom Metazoa; phylum Chordata; class Mammalia; order Rodentia; family Muridae; genus Mastomys; species Mastomys natalensis. Next base: position 27,981 of record JAJTUV010003911.1, on the reverse strand, counting down.
AAGACGGATTATAGTGCCTATGCCATTTTCAAAAATTCCTATCAACCTAGCAAAGTTACGTTGTGTTGCTGAGCACCCACGTTTTAATGCAGGAAATTCTGAGGCCTGGGGAGTCTTGGAGAGATAATCTTGGTGCTGTTTTGGCCCTTCGAGAGCAGGCTAGATAAGAGAATACTCCTGGTTTTCAAGTCTTCATAAGTGAATGCTGAGTTCAGCTCTCACTGCGAGAATGTTCTTAAGAAAGGAATTTTAGTATCAACATTAATAGAATTCCTGCAGCTTTAGTAAGTCATATCCCGTGCAGATACTTAGCAAGAAGCTTAGATAGGGTAGAGATTTTTTTTTTCTTTGTTAGGGCTACAGCAAACATCTGTGGAAGGTTATTGTTTTCATCATGAAGAAATTCTGTTCTGTATATAAACTGAGTACTACTTTTTTTTTTTTTAAGAAAAGCTTACTCTTTAGCCCAAGTTGGTCTGTAACTCATTATGTAGCTCAGGTTGGCTGCATTCACACAACAATCCTTCTGCATCTGCTTCCCAAGTACTGGGTTTATAGGTATGAACCAGTATGATTAGTTTAACCTACTAGCACATGTTGAAGTGATGCTGAAGGATGCTTGTATGTCAGATCCCAGGGCCCAGTCTGCAGTCTGAAGGTCTGATGTGTGGAGCTGGGGTCTCCTGACGGGAACATGTGCAGAGGGACTGATGTAGTTGTATGTTTTGCCAGATAGATGTAACAAGCAGAGGAGCCCAGACAAGGAATGAGCTTTAAGTTTCTGTATGTGTAGCTAGAGTGAGCTCGACCAGTCTCAAAACAACAACAACAACAAAAAGTTCCAATTTGAAGTTGCAGGAACCATATTGACAGAATCTTACAGCAAAGAATTCACAAAAACCTTTTTTGGTGTTATACTCCCCTGGAATCCCTCTTCTTCACAATGATGCCTTCTTTTTCTTCTCCCTGGCATACACAAATTAGGAATCCACATGCAGCAGAAGGACATTGATTTTCAGTCTAACAGAGCAGGGTGCAAATCATGGTTCTGTCATTTGCAGTTAGCCCTTCATATTAATAGATTCCGCACCCTCAAACCGCAGACCAAAAATAATGGCATGGTTGAGACAGGGATTCACAGGTAGACCAGGCTGGCCTGGAACTCACTATCTTCCTGCCTCAGTCTCCAGAATTGTTAAGATTACAGTTATGAACCATCACACTTGACAAAAAAATATTTTTTTTCAAAATGGATTACGTAAGAGCTAGACATGGCAATGAATTCTGGTAATTCCAGTACTTGGAAGGTGAAAGAAGGAGAATCAGAAATTAAGGTCTCAACTACATACTGAGTCTGAGGCCAAACTGGGCTGCTGTGCATGCGATACACTCTTTCATCACAGATAGATAGATAGATAGATAGATAGATAGATAGATAGATAGACAGATAGATAAATAGATATCAAAGACACTAAAATTAAAATGAATATACATAAGATTCTTTGCAAATAAGATACCATTTTCTATAGGGAAGTGATTATTCTTGAATTTTGGTATTCATTGGTTCCTGAAATCAATTGCCCATAGTCACCAAGAAACACACATATTTACTTACTACATGACTTGAAACAAATAACTTCTCTGGTTTACAATGTTGTCATCTATGAAATAGAAATTCAGGGCAAGTGATGTAAGCAGAGTCTCTACTACTGAGCCTCACTAGCATCAGATAGAGTACCAGTACAGTGACTGCAGAAAAAGGAAAGATAATAGTTCCCACTTTAGTAAAAAGGCAATTCACTTCTCTATCTTCTGCCCTGGGGAAGAGAAACACTGCATAGCCTCAAAACCAGACCACTGCTTCAACTAGAATATTGGGGCAGAAACATGTGCTTTCTACAGTAAGGACTGTGAGCTTGTGGCTGGCCCTAATAGTTGCTAGTCCTAGGGACTTAAAATGTGGAATAATGGTAATTCTCAGTAAGTCATGCACCTTAGCTCAAGCCCTTAAACCTGTTAGCTCACTAGATCTAAATTGAGGAATAAGAAAAGTTTGAGGTAGCAGATGCATATGATGTGATATGTTCTCCTGAGACTCCAAACTCCAGCTGTAGGAGAATTGATTTGTAGACAAAGAAAGAAGTTAACTTATTGTGCTATAGACAAGAAAGAAATCTACACTCTGCAGGAATGGCCAGGAAATTTCTCACAGAGAAGGATGACCTTGGCTTTGAAATGTGAATAGAATTTGAGCAGGCGGAAAGAACAGGGAGAACTTCTTAGGGAGGAAAGAAATGGCCAAGTAGAGATACAGAGGATGGCTGAAATGGTCTGAGTGGGAGGCAGTGGGACTAAGGGAAGAAAGGCAGGTTTGTGACCTGAATACCACATAATGAGCAGCAGACTCTATTTCCTATGTTATTTTTGGCTTTATGAGGAAGGCTCTCACTGTGGAGCCCAGGCTGACTTCAGATCCTGATCTTATCTTCACCTCCGAGTGGCTGGCACTACTAAGGCCTGATTTGGTCTCTAGGTTTTTTTTTTTTTTTTTTTTTTTTTTTTTTTTTTTTTTTGGTCTCTAGGTTCTTAAGGTAGGGACTGTGTAATGGAATTCTTTGAGCATCCAATCAAAGGCTATGTATGTTAGAAAAGAATATTCCTGGTGTTGCACAAAGAAACACACAAAATGAAAGAATTTCATCAAGGCAATTTGCAAAACATGCAAAGACCCAAACCAGGCAAGTACACTGGGGTGGGAATTCACTCCATTTTTATTCTAAAGCAGGTGAAGACTCTTTCTCACCACATTGGTAGGAGCTCAGGCTCACAATGTGATGTGATAGGATAATTCATAATCAGCTCAAAGGGGAAGGGTTTGATGAGTCAAGTCTCAGGAATGTCTGGCTTCTAATACTAGGGCAAACATGCATATACATAAGAGTTTCATTAGATTAGGGAGGCTTATTTTAACACTGGACTTTGGTAGGTTAACCATTTTTTATGGCTGTACTGTTTAGCTTTTGTCAACTTGACACAAACTAGAGTCATTCTGGAAGAGGAAACTTTCATTGAGAAGATATCCCTATCCGATTAATTTGTAGGCTAGTCTGAAGCATTTTTTTATTAAAGATTAGAATACACAGCCCATCACACTGTGGGCAATGCCACCCCTGTCAGATTGTCCTAGGTAGTATAAGAAAGCAAGGTGAGCCAGCCAGTAAACAGCATTTCTCTATGGTCTCTGCATCAATTCCTGTTGGGCCCCATTTCGGCCCTGGTTCGGGCCTTGTGGACAACCCTGAGCCTGGCTTGAGTTTCTGCAGCCTTGTGGGAGAGCCTAAGCCTGGCTCAAGTTTGAGACCTGTCTTAGTCACTTCTGAACTGGAGTGACTCAACAGGACCTGTTTGGCCCTGCCTCTGCTCAGCTGTTGCTGATGTAGAGCTTTACATTGGCCCTGTCAGTCACTCCATACCCTCCATCACCCTTCCCCACCCCCTACATCATCTCCCACCACCAAAACTCCCCTCCCTATGCTCCAAGTTTATATAAACAAGAGGTTGTTACATTAAAGTTGAATTCCTGCTTCGAGAAGACTCCCAGCTGGATGTGTTTCTTTGGGCCATCAACACTCACCATCCTGCTCAACCCTGGAGACCCGGTTGGAATGGGATCTCTCTCCTCTCACCTGGACGTACCAGCAAGGAGCCGACAAATTCCTACCCTGAGTTCCTTCCTTGGCTTTCCCCAATGATGGACAGTGATCAGGACCTAGAAGCCAAACAAACCTTTCCTTCCCAAGTTGCTTTTGTTCATGATCTTTACCACAGCAATAGAAAACAACTAAGACAATAGGAAAGATGGTTTCTCAGATGTATATGGTAAGGTGCTAGTTTAAGGATGTTAAGTACTTCTCTATGAGACTTGAAACAAGAAAGGAATATACAGAAAATCAGATGGAGATCAACTTATGATATTTTATTAATGTTAAGAAAGGTATGTTGCCAGGCAAAGTGGCTTATGATTGTAGTTCTATCCCTTGAGAGGCCGATACAGAAGAATTGCTCTGAGTTGGAGGTCAGTTCAAACTACAGAATGCGTTCCGGGTTAGCCTGGGATACAGAATGAGACCGTTTCTCAAAAATACAAAATAGGAAGCTGGGCACGGTAGTGGATTTGTGTACTCTAGCACTCAGGATGTAGTAGCAGGAGAATTGGGAAGTTCAAAGTCATCCTCTACCACATAGCTGATTTGAGAGCAGCCTGAGCTACATGATACTGTCCCAAAAAACAGTCTACAGAGAATGTAGGATGTCCATAAAGACAAAGTGGACTTCCTAACCATTTCTTATGAATTAGTTGACATTATTTTTAAATACTAAGTATTCTTTCCAGGTTCAATGGAGAGACACACTGAGACCAATTTCAGATGATCACCTCCCTTAAGAACGCCAACTAGTAACAGCTGGGGAAGCTGGACTAAGATGTAGAGTCAGCAGAAACCCAAAAAGCAAAGAGAAATCCTTGCATTTATAGATTTAAAGGGCAGTATCTCTGAACTTAGCCAATTAGTGAAGGTGTTCTATAAGCTATACAGCCATAATTACAGTAACTAATTCTATTGACCCATCCTGTCTTGGAGCTGCCACATGCCACATGCCACATACCATCATGTCCTGAAATGAGCAGCTCAGGGAAGGTACTGGCAGATCGTCTTTACAGGGGCAGCCTCTGTGATCTAACAGATGTGTAAAGAGGAGGAAATGCCAATAATTTGGTTCATCGGGCTGGAGAGATGGCTCAGTGGTTAAGAGCACTGACTGCTCTTCCAGAGGTCCTGAGTTCAAATCCCAGCAACCACATGGTGGCTCACAGCCATCTGTAATGGAATCTAACACTCTCTTCTGGTGTGCCTGAAGACAGTTACAGTGTACTCATATACATAAAATAAATAAATATATCAAAAAAAGAAAGTCACTTTAAAAACGAATTTGGGGCCGGACAGTGGTGGCGCACGCCTTTGATCCCAGCACTTGGGAGGCAGAGGCAGACGGATTTCTGAGTTCGAGGCCAGCCTGGTCTACAGAATGAGTTCCAGGACAGCCCGGGCTACACAGAAAAACCCTGTCTCGAAAAACAAAACAAAACAAAAATTTGGTTCATCAATTTTAACTGGCTTTATTTGTAATCCTCAAATGAAGCAAAACTTCACCCCATAAAATATTAAAAAATAAACAGACAAAACCAAGTAATGCTCCCATGTTCCTAAGGCGTTTGGCTTTGCAGACAAAGCCTTGGAGCAAACAGAAAGAAGAACAAAAGAGCATTGGTCATTTCAAAGTTCTTTTCCTTGTATGACAGGAAGAGCAGAAAGGAGAAAAGAATGGCTTACACTAGTAATTCAGGTTACTTTCTGTGCAAAGCTTAAAGCAGAGGGAACTTCATTATCTTGCCACTTGAAATTGGCTCCTTTGGGGAATCTAGCTATTATCTCTCTAATTCTGAATTCTGAAAAGTCTGATAAATGGCTTAATTTGTTTGTTGTTGCTGTTGTTTTTAATGTTATATTTTAGTTAAAGAAAAAGTTCTAAAAACTCTTATCCTGTTGACAAATATTCCACATTAAAATCATTGATAAGGTAATATATATTTCCTATTTATAGTACCTACATTTCAAGTGCCTAGTAAGCAAGTTTCTTAGTTAGGACTTCTATTGCTGTGATGAAACAGCATGGTGAAAAACAACTTGGAGGTAAGAGTTTATTTAGCTTTTACTCCATATTGCTGTTAACTATGGAAGAAGGTCAGGGCAGGATTTCAAACAGTGCAGGAACCTGGAGGCAGGAGCTGATACAGAGGCCATGGAGGGATGCACTTACTGGCTTGTTTAACATGGCTTGCTCAGCCTGCTTTCTTATAGAACCCAAAACCACCAGCCCAGAGATAGTCTATCCACAATGTGCTGGGCCCTCCCTCATCAATCACTATTAAGAAAATGCCTTACAGGCTTGCCTGCTGGCTGACCTTATGGGAGCATTTGCTTGACTGAGATGCCTTCCTCTCTGATGACTCTAGCTTGTGTCAAGTTGACATAAAACTAGCCAGGACAGCAACTATGTGAGGCCAGTGCCTGACATGTGGGACAGGAAGACCCAAGTGGGTCCTTGCCCTCCACTTGGTCCAGAGCCAAGAACATACTTTTGTCTAGCTCACATTTCAGATATTAATAAATATGAACACCAAGACCACATGAGCCCCACTCTAGCTGCAGAGTTGCTATTATGTGAAAGAGTACTTCAAAGGTTTTGACCCTATTCAGGTTGATAGAAGCCCTTGGCTGTTGGTTGGTGATAAGTAAGTCACAGCTGTCCCCTGGAAATGGAAATAAGTGTGGGGAACTGGCTCAACAAGCAAACAGTATAAAGAAATGATCCTGGTTAGGGACATAGAAGCCCTGGGTTACTGCCCCTACTGTATGCTCCTGTGTGTGTGTGTGTGTGTGTGGTGTGTGTGTGTGTGTGTGTGTCTACATATCCCCAACTTGTGCCAGGGCTATATGAAGATTCTTTGGAAATCTAACCAAGTGGATAGGCAAGAATCACAGACTGCTTTCCTCTTATTGAATGTTCTGGATGCATGGTGTCTTTCAGAGTTGAGCTGCTCACAGTGACCAAGCCCCCTTTGGGAACTTGGTCAGTGTGTAGGTTCAGATGCAGGAGTCTAGCAGAGGAGGGGGAAGTTCAAATCTGCAATTCTAGCTAATTATCTATCTAGTCATATATAAAAGAAGCTGTGATCCAGTCATTGAAGCAAGAAATAGGATATTTGCCATTTATATAGAAAAACAGGATGAAAGGATATGTTACTTGTTTGCAATGACCTTTAACATATCAACCTAGCCCCAGAATTAACAGCAATGGAATCCAGTTTGTAAAAAGTATTATTCCTCTTCTTTCTTTAGGGAGAAACAAATGAAGGGTACAGAAGGAGGCTTACCACAGAGCACAGGACACCCTGACATCCACAGTGAGTTCCAGGACATCCTAGGTTACATTGTTAGAATCCATTTATAATAATAATAATAATAATAACAATAATAATAAACAAAAGGAGCTGGGAATGGTGGCAAATGCCTTTAACCCTGGCACTTGGAGGCAGAGGCAAAGGCAGAGGCAGCTAGATCTCTGTGAGTTTGAGGCCAGCCTGGTCTACATCTGAGACCTTGTCTCAAATACATACATGCATGCATACATACATACATGTATGCATACAAGTAAAGAGTGTCGATCTTAGAGGGTACAGAAGTCCCTGTCTTCTATTGAAATATTTTAAGGGTCTGTTACAGTAAACGCAATAGACGTTTCAAAGAAAAATATCAAATTCTAAATATAACTTCTGGGACCAGGAGAATAGTAAAAGTGCTTGCCATACAGCCTAATGATGTTTGATCTCTGGAACTCACCATAGGAGACAACCAATTGCCCAAAATTGTCATCTGACCTTTAGAGATGATTTGTGTTTATTTTTTTTTTTTTTATAAAGATGTATTGTTTTTCTTTTTGAGGTCACAATCCATGTATCTCAGGCTGGCTCAAAACTTGCTACATAGACAAAGATGGCCTTCAACTTCTGATCCCTTTGCCTCCCTCTCCAGCACACTTGATCACAGATATGTGCCACCATGTCCCGTTTATGCAGTGTGTGTGCTAGTTACCAACCCAAGGTCTTCTGTAAGGGCAGCAAGTGCTCTTAACCACTGGAGCCATCTCTCCATGCTCTCTCCTCCTTTTTGAGACACTAAGTTGCTCAGGTTGGCTTTGAACTCATTTTGTAGCTTTCATTCTTCCCGTCCTAGCCTCCGAAGTAGCAAGACTCAAGGGCTTCTTCCACCAGACCTGTCTCATAATAGATTTTATTTGAAGAAAAAGAGATGTACAGAGGACCACATTATAGTTAGAATCATGTGCATGTGTACATGAACGTGTGTGTGCATTGCTTATGAATAAACATTTGTATAAATGTAGAATATTCTAGAATAATCCATTATTAATGCCACTCTCAAGGAATGATATGCGAGGAAAAAGAATTCCTCTCTAAATATTTAAAGACCTTAATTAGGTCTTAATATCATTGGGTATCCTCACATACCTGTGTGGCAGAGGAAGATGAAGGGTATGGATGGAATAAGGCTGGTCATATGATGAACATGTGATGGAAGTTATCCTGAATTGTTCAGGAGTATTCAGTGTAATTACAAAGGTCTTGTAAGTGAAAGGGGAGCAGGAAAGTAGCATTAAAGCCACATAAAGATCTGAAGATGCTATAGAGGACAGATTCCCCAAGGAGCTTCCAAAAGCATCTCCTCTCTGGTGACACATTGATTTTATCCCAGTGAGACAAAATTGGAACTCTGACTCTCCACTGTACCGATAAGAAATCTGCACTTTCAGTCACTGAATCTGTGGTCATTTGTTACCATAGCAACATGTAACCAAATGAAAAGGGAATGAAGGTAAGAGGATTTGCTGGGTCACTTGTTTATTTGATACAGGGGCTTCTGTAGCAAAGGGTGGCTTGAACTCCTGATCCTCCTGTCTCTGCCTCCTAAATGTACTACTATAGGCTTTCATAAACACATCTAACTCTCTCTGACATGCTTGTACTTTTTCAATTTAGACTTTTCTTTTTGCATGTATATATGTGTATAGTATGCATGTGTGGGGTGGGGTGTTCATCTACATGTGTGTGCATGTTTGTGGAAGCCAGAGGTTAACGTGTCTTTCACAACTGTTCTTCACCATATATATATATGCAAGATATCTCATTTGAACACAGCCCTTAACAATTTGGTTAGACTAGTAGCCAGCTTTCTCAGAGGATCTCTTGTCTCCATCTACAGAGTACTGGGATTACAAACAGGCCACCACATCTACCTGGTATATAAGTGAGTTCTGGTGATATGTGCTTACATTTGCATGGCTAGCACTTTACTTGTTGAACTTAACCCCAACACCAGTTTGGATGCTATTGTGAAAAATGTTTTATATTTACCTATTTGTGTGTGTGTGATTCACATGTATGTCACAGCATGAGTTTGACAATCATAGGATAACTTTAATATTTTAATGTATTCTTTGAAACTTCCATACATGTATACAACATATCTTAATTATACCTATGCCCACTACCTTGCTTGACTCCCCAGAGACCACAAATTTCCATCCAACTTCATGCCCTTTTTTTTTTTAATAACTACTGAGTCCAATTAATTGTGCTCATATGTGTACAGATGTGGATTCATCGACTAGGGGCTGTGCAATCGAGTGGCTGCCCAAACAAAGGAGAGTTTCCCCTCTTGCAGCAGCTATCAAATAGAAGTCACTCTCAGAGGCTAATTTTTAGAAAGTTATTCTCTCCTTCCACCATAGAGATTCCATGGATCACATCAAGCTTGGCAGCAAGCAACTTTACTCACTGGGCTGTCTCATCCACCTGTACTCTGTTTTGAGGGTTAAAGAAACAGTTACAAAGTCAAAAGTTAAGTGATGACTGTATATGGATAGTTTCATTAAAGGTCTGGAGCACAGATGGAGGAAGAAAGGAAGATGGAGGGAGGGGAAAGGGAAGGAGAGAGGGAGGGAGATATTGATTGACAACTGAATCGTTTTCACTTTTTTTCTGATGATACTATTCAGCTTTGCTGGCTGTATTCGTTGGGGCACTCCAGAGGGGGGAAAAAACCAAGTATATGTAACTATAGAGAGAAAGATTTATTCAATGAATTGACCTTTAGGATCTCAAAAGTGAAGAGATACATGGGTTGAAGCAGTGAGCTTGGAACTCAAGAAATGTTTTAGTTCTAACTCAAAGGCAGGAACAAAGCCAACATGCAACTTCAAAGACCACCAGACAAGAAGAATTCTCTCTTGCATGAGGGAAGTTCAACCTCCTTCTTGTATGTATTTAACTGACTGGATAAGCCCACCACATTACAGAGGCTAACTTGCTTTTCTCAGTCGATTGATTTAAATAGTAACCTCATGCCAAAACACCCACACAGACACATCTAGAATAATGTTTGGTCAAACATTTTTGACCCTGCGGTCCAGCCATGTTAAAACATAACGTTAACCATTACAATGGCTAAAACAGGTTTGAACATCACTGACTTAATTAAAAAAAAAAAAAAAACTCCACCATTTTACTGATAACTAATTTGAAGCCAGAGAGTGAGCCTTTGATCTTTTCATTTTCTGGGCTATATTTATTTTTGTTGGTCCATTTCAAGGTGCAGAGCTTCATTTCCTTGTAGAGGTGCCAGAAGAGTCCATTTCCTTGCTTTGTCCAACTTCTGAAGGCCCCTACATTCCTTGGCTCATGACCTTCTTCCTTTCTTGTGAGAGAAGTAGGCTAAGCCCTTTTATATTAAATTACTATGGCAGACTCGCCTGATTCCTTTTATCATAAGGACCCTTTTGATTATATTGGTCCCACCTGAGCAATTCAGAAGCCAAATCTCAAAGAAGTCACTGATTGATTGGCAAGATAAATTCCATCAACTTTTTGTTGAAGTATGGTCTCATAAAGCCCAAGCTAGCTGTATAGGTAAGAATGACCTTGAACTCCTAACTTTCCTATTTAGAACTGAGATAACAGGTATAGACACTCATTTTTCTTTCTTTCTTCCTTCCTTCCTTCCTTCCTTCCTTCCTTCCTTCCTTCCTTCCTTCCTTCCTTCCTTCTATCCTTTCTTTTTTATTTTATTTTTTTTGTTTTTTTTGTTTTTTTGTTTTTCGAGACAGGGTTTCTCTGTATGGCCCTGGCTGTCTTGGAACTCACTCTGTAGACCAGGCTGGCCTTGAACTCAGAAATCTGCCTGCCTCTGCCCCCCAAGTGCTGGGATCAAAGGCGTGTGCCACCACTGCCCAGCAATACTCGTTTTTCTTTGTTTAAAAAGACAATTTTAGTGCCAGGTGTGGTAGTGCCTGTGTTTAATCCAAGTATTTGAGAGGCAGAGGCAGGCAGATCTCTGTGAGTTTGAGGCCAGCCTAGGTATACATAGTGAGTTCCAGGACAGCTAGGGCTATGTAGAGAGACCCTGTCTCAAACAACAACAACAATAAAATTTTTTTAAAAATTGTATGTGTATGTTTGTGTGTCTACTTATCTGTATGTACACCATGTGCATGCAGCACCCATGAAGGCCAGAAGAGGGCATCAGATTCCCTGTAACTGTAGTGAATTGTGGTTGTGAACCACTCAACCTGTGTTCTGGGAACCAAACTTTGGGTCTTCTGCAAGAGCAATATGAATTCTTAACCACTAAGCCATTTCCCTGGCCTAATGTTTTTCTTTATTTTTGAGGCAGATTGTCATGTAGCTCAGGCTAGTCTGAAAATAATGTAGCTGTCCTTACAAGCATGTATCTCCATGCCCAGTTTATGCAGTGCTATGTTATGTTTTGTGCATGCTAGTGCAAGCATTGTACTAAAATAAACACCTAGCATGTCCTACCTAAATCTTATTCCTCCTGACCTTGTAATAACTTATGCACAGATGCTATGTGTTGTGGTTAGTGCTGCCAACTTGACAAGATTGGAATTACCTAGGCTATAAGCCCTCCTACTTTCTGGAATCTATGTGGGGCTGTGAAAGGATAGCTTGGATCCTGGCTGGGCACAGGCCTGGAACCCCGGACCCTAGTGGGACAACCATAGGTGTTCAGCCACACCCCCAGACTCCAGGCTCCTGACATACCATTGACCCATGATTTTAAGTCACAATACAATAGGGCAATACAGTCCCTCCCTAGAGGGTGTGACTACAGGGCTCAGCCTCAAGAGATTACATACTAATGAGATACCTGAAGACCAGAGGGCAGAGCCAATTAAGCATTCTTCCAAAGACCCTACCCCCTTCTCCCTCCCTATTTAACTCAGAGTTTCACGGGGGGTGGGGGGGGGTAGGGGGTACCTCCAGACAATCTACATCCCACCATGAAAATAAAGCTGCTGTAGCCGCAGCCACCGCACCTAACTTCCTAGAGATCCTCTCTGCGGTCCAGCCACTTGCATTGCCTCTTCAAGCAAGCTAGCCAGGCTGCCAGTGCTGCTGGTGCCTCTTTTTTCTCTTCCCACCCACCCTTGTTTCTCTTGGCTATGGGCCGGCCAGTCGCGTGCCCACACACCTCCAGTCTCAGTCCTTCCTTGGCCTCTCATTGGCGTCTGAGTGCCCAAGGACTTGAGACCAGTCAGTCCCCAGCCACCTCCTAGCCTGGGGATCCCCAATCCAAGAGCTCTGCAGAACATCAGACTGAGTGAGAACTCCTCCCCCCCCCCCCCACTGAGCAAGTCTCCATAGCACCTGCCCTGTGCTTTTCGTGGAGTGAACTCAGTCAAGATTCCTGTACTCCAGTCTCTTTGGAGCTGTGAGAATCACAACAGCCCAACAAAATTCAAGAACCCACGTCCATGCCCATGTGCAAGCTAATCATTCCTGCAAATCTAGGTCCCTCATACAATAGGTTCTTACTCTTCTGAACCAGCATTATCATCTCAGAATTTCTTTCATTGATTGTTTCCCTAAAAGATACTTTTACCTCTTACAGTCTAGATTACAGAACCAACCTGAGTTCAACATCTCATTAGTAAATGACACACTGAACCAAATTCTAGGAAGGTTCTGTACACATCAGGGCCTTACTTACTGTTTTTAGCATCTGCAATGTTGTCTCCCCAGTTTGTGGCACTCTTTTTCTCTTCCTTCAATCTGTACTGCTTTCAATATTGTCATATGACTGGGCACAGTGGCACATGCCTTTAAAGGGAGGTCAAGGCAGACAGATCTCTGAAAGTTTGAGGTCAGCCTGGTTCACAGAGTGAGTTTCAGGCCAGCCAGGGATACCTAGTGAGAGACCATCACACAAAAACATGCCATGTATAAATGGCATGCTTCTGTCCCATTCCATGTCTTCCTTATTTTGTTTTCTGCTTACCATTTATCATGATGTCATATATCAGGGATTACATTTCTTTTTAAGGTATTTATTTATTTATGTGTATGCATGTGCTCTCACATGAATGTGTATGTGTTTATGATTGTATGTAAGTACCCATGGAGGGTATCAGATCTCCTGAAGCTGGAGTTACTTATAGTTGTGAGCTGTGTGGTGTGGGTGCTGGAACTCAAAGTCAGGCCCTCTGGAAAAGTAGCAAGTGCTTTGAACAACAGAGCCATCTCTACCCCCATGAAGTTGCTTGTTTTGGGTTTGTCTGTCTGTTTGTTTGGGTCTTGCTAATTGAACCTAAAGCCCCAAAAAATGCTGGACTTACTACTAAATTACACTAGAATGTGAGGTCTGCCAGAGCAGAAGTTTGTTTCAGTCATTGCAATTTCCTCATCATCTAGGACTAAGATTGTTATCAACTAAGCAGTCAATAATTTTTTGAAGCCATCTGAGTTAATCTCTTCATTCTGCTGCCACACAGACTTTCAATGCACATTCTCTCTCTTTTTTAAAAGATTTATTTATTTATTTATTTTATGTATTTGAGTACACTGTAGCTGTCTTCAGACACACTAGAAGAGAGCATCAGATCCCATTGCAGATTGATGTGAGTCACCATGTGGTTGCTGGGAATTGAACTCAGGACTCTGGAAGAGCAGTGAGTGCTCTTAACCACTGAGCCATGTCTCCAGACCCAGCACATTCTCTTGAATTTGGATATCTATTAAATCTTCTATGCTGGCTTCCAATAGCACATTCTACAGTTAAAATGACCTTTGAAAACAACAGATATTTTACCTTGGTGACTTTGGTGGTACAGGACCATAATCCTGGCACTTGGAATGCAGCAGCAGATCACTACTGCTCTACATGACAAGTTCAACCACAAGAACAAAAGCTTCAGATATTATTTGTTTGTTTTTGGAATTCCAAACAATCTCCCTGCCTTTGAGTTCTGGGATTGTACACATGTGCCATAATATTCGTTTTCTTGATTTGTTCTTTTTGAGACAGGGCCTAATTCTGTAGTCCTGGAACTTACTAGGTCAAACAGGCTGACTTCAAACAGTCAGCAATCTGGGAGCCATAGAAGCTACCTGTAATTTAATACAGGAAGCAAAGAAATTTGCCTTACACCAGCTCACCAATGCATATACTCCTTTATTGGAGAGTAAAGGCTAGAGAGGTAGAGGACAAGCTAGAGAGATGGTTCAGTGGTTAAAGTCATTTCCAGAGGACTTGGGTTCGAATCCCAGAACCCACATGACAGTTCCCAACTGTCTGTAAATTCATTTCCAGGGTATCTGATGATCTTCTGGTCTCCCTGGGCATCAGGCACACATACATACACATAGACAAAACACCCATAATAAATAAATAAATAAATAAATAAATAAATAAATAAATAAATAAATAAATAAATAAATGAAAGTTTAAAAAAACCCAAGGTGGAGAGGACATTAGTCTACCTCTAGGAGACTAGGCAAATGTCAAGTTATAGTAATAGATAATTCTTATCACCTGGAAAAAGGTCTCAGATCTTCAAATGTATTTCCTTTTTTAATTATATGTATCTGTATATGTCCATGAGTGTGCTAAATATTTCCATTTCATAATTGACCTTTAGGGCAGATTAAGGGAGGTTCCTGCTGGATTAATGGAAGCTCCTGGTAAATAGAAACTGTCTGGCCTCTGTTTGCCCAGCCAAAGTCCTTGTGTTTAGGACATTGTCATGACTGTGACTGTCATTTGAGGGGGGGCACTTCTTTGGACCTAACAAGCATTTTTCTTTTTAAATCAGGGTCTCATGTATCACAGACTGGCCTCAATCTTCCTATGTAGCTCAAGATGTTCTTGATGCTCTTACACTCCTAATCCTGTTGCCTTCACCTCCCACGTGCTGGGATTATAAGTGTGCCCACTTAGTTGCTTTTAAAACTCACTAATTCTGGAACTAATGCAGCTGAGTTGTACACTGTTAGTCTCCCACTAGCTTGATAGAGCTGTGCAACATATAATTATACTCTGTCTTCTCTGACTTATGGAATAATGTTTGACTAAGTGACTGTTCATGGACTTGAAGGCCATTTTTGTTAAAAACCACAAACTCTTCACGTGTTCAGTTGGTGACTTCTTGATGACAGAAGGATGTTCACCCTCGGATCATTTTAACACTGTCATTTTCTGAACATACATCCCATGAAGAGCCATGAACTTTGACTCCATGTGCATAGACCACTGACTACTTTTAACTACCTTTCCCCATGGCTGGTCACTCTACTTCTTTTAGAAAAATAAAGGGTTTCATATAGTATGGTAGGCTGGCATCAAGTTCTCTATGTAGCCAAAGATGACATAGAACTCTTGTTATTTGTGCATCTACCTCCCGAGTGCTGAAATTATAGACATGCACCACCACACCCAGTTCTCCATCCCATAAATATCCCTAAGTCTGATCTTCAGGTTAAAGAATCCAGTCTCCCCCTATACACTCAGCCATCTTGCAAATACTTTATTTTTCTATACTGTGACATGAACAAAGTGGGCTCAGGTAAAAGACATGTGTCCCCTTTGGTGGCATCCAGTGTGAAAAGTCTCTAATGCTTTCTTGTCCTCTGAGACAAAATAGGCAAAAAGTTTTTCAAAGCCGGATTGTGAAGCTCCTTTAAATAGAAACCATAAGATTTTATAGTTGTAAAGGATCCTGAAAGTATTGATTTTCCCTGAGTACAGACTATCTTAGGGCCAGACGTGACTGGACTGCTTATATAGCAGATGAGACATTTAGTCCCCTTTGCCTTTTGATGTGCTCCCAGATAAAGGGATGGCAAAGGACCTATGATGCCTGCCCTCAAAGGCTGTGGGAAAGATTCCATGAGATGGAGATTACCACAATAAAAATAATAGTAGCTAATACTTCCAGAAGGATAGGTTATATACAGCACCCTTGAATGAAGTAGTCCTTATAATTATACCCAGTTTGCACACAGAGAACCTGAGACACTGGAAAGCATGTTGAAGCACTTTGAATGCTAAGGGGCTAAGATGAATGTGTTGAGGAATATCCTGTCCAGACCTGAGTCCTTGAGTGGAATTAACTCCCATGCCTGGCCTCCTGAGCAAAATTCTGAAAAAAAAAAAAAGTGTAGCTACATTAGAAAACTGTTTGTAACATGCTTAACAGTGATTAGGTTTAGGTGAAACTTGGAGAGATTGCAGAAAATAGGCCTACCTTGCTTCTAATGCCAATATTCAGCTTTTGTGTCCATTTTATCAATGTTTACTTCCTGCTCATCAACCATATGCAAGAAAGTTACCTCACTTGACCAGTAATCTGATAGCTTGGTTTTATACACCAGTACTCCATGTATATATACTAAGCCCAATAACAGCTTTCATTTCGTCAACAGAGCTTTCTTTAAGTTCTTGGTATTTCTGCATGAATTTGATGGGCATGTAAATTTGTCTTTTCTGTCATGTTCTGCCAGAAGTCGTCCCTGATAAACAAGGAGAGAAAATCTATGCTCGTGCTTTTCTTCAGTGATGTGACCTGGAATGCTCACTGCCCCTTTATCATCCTCATTGAAGCTTAGATGCACATTTGGTGCCACGAAGTTCCTAGTCCAATCTTATCAATTACACCAGCATCTCCCCTGTCACTTGGTTGAGGGGCACAGGCACGCCCCCTTCTTCCAATATTGTCTTTGATTTTCAGAATCACCACTTTCACTTTGACTCAATGCTTCCTCAATGTGATCATCACTTGAATCAGAAAGAGAAAGGTAATCCTTGCTAAATTCTCCCTCACCAGACTCAGAATTCTGTAAGATATTTACCACTTATTGAACTGAGTAGTGAACTGACCTCACTGGTTTACCCTTTGAAGTGCTCAGTTCATTACTTACTCCATGGTTAATCCTTTCCCCACCCTGTCCCCCAGAAAATTACTTCAAAATACAACCAAAACAGACATTTTCTTTCTTTCTTTTTTTTTTTTTTTTTTTTTTTGGTTTTTCGAGACAGGGTTTCTCTGTGTAGCCCTGGCTGTCCTGGAACTCACCCTGTAGACCAGGCTAGCCTCGAACTCAGAAATCCGCCTGCCTCTGCCTCCCAAGTGCTGGGATTAAAGGTGTGCGCCACCAGTGCCTGGCAAAACAGACGTTTTCAATAGGCAGCCATTTACAATCAGCTGACATCATGATAGCTCAAGACTTAGCAGCGATTGGATGTTATTTTTAGCTCTTGATAATGAGTCTGTTATTCCCACTATACCAGGAACTTGTTATTATAGACATTACGTCATTCCCGATATAGTTGGAATTCAGTTTAGTAGGAGTATGGGGCTGGAGAAATGGTTCAGTAGTTAAAACAGTATATTGTTCTTGTAGAGGACTGAAGTTCAGCTTCCAACAGCCACATTGGGTAGCTCACAACTGCCTGCAACTCGAGTTGCAAGGGCTCCATCACCTCTGCCCTCTTTAGGCATCTGCACTCATGTGGAAAGAAACATAGTGCACACATATATGTAACTAAGAAAGAAAAAAGAATCTGTTTTTTAAAAAGATAGAAATACAAATATGACCTCAAGCAAGTTACATCCCAAACTGAGCCTATGTTTCTCATCTGTAAAGTGAGAAAGTTGAAACTACTTCAAAATGCACCCAAAACGTCCAAAGAAAATGTACAGAGTTGCACCAGGCATGGAAGCACATGTTTGTAATCCCAGCACTCAGAAGCCAGAGGCAGGAGGAGCTCAAGTTCTAGGCCAACATGGGTCACATGGCAAGACCCTGTCTGAAAACAAACAGAAACGGGAGGTGGGGAGATGGCTCTGGGGTGAAGAATCCTTACTGCTCTTACAGAAGAACGAAATTTCATTTCCAGCCACAGCTGTCTGTAACTTCAGCTCTCGGGGTTTTGATTTCCTCTTTTGACCTCCGTGGGCATCCACACACGTCACACACCTCTCTCTCTCTCTCTCTCTCTCTCTCTCTCTCTCCTCTCTCTTCACACACACACACACACACACACACCCTCACATACATGCATAAAGGAGTATAAAAAGTAAACCCTTAACAAAACCAGAAACAAATACACATTAAATGGACAAGGCTGTGGATATAATTTGTTGATAAATTATTTTTGGAATTTCTAACCAATTCATGGATCATGTTTTCTACAACAGCTCTATTAGATTCACATGTTGAAGCCAAATTGCCTTTATTTTCTGTTTGACAAGCACGAATGCTTCAAAATGTTCTGAATATTTCTTCCTTAGAGTGCAATAAAAAGGCTGAGGGACATTTTCAGTAAGCCTTCTTAATGCAGATTATAATTTAATAATGCATTTATAGCTCTTTTATTCTGCCTCACTGAAAATTTAACACATACTTTTCTGTGAGATTAACAGTATGGTCATACCACCCCCACCCCCAACCCCCACCCACACCCCAGTACTGGGGCTTGAACCAGGAGACTTGCACATGCTAGGCAAGTGTTCTATGACTGGACTAATGACTGGCTCTCCTTTCACTTTTCATTTTGAGACAATCTGACTACCTTTCCAAGCTGTCCTTAAATTCACTCAGTAGGTTAAGCAGGTCATGAACTTGGAATGTTTCTGCCGCATACTCCTAGTGCTAGCATTAGAGGCTTGCACCACCGTGCATGGCTTCTGTGTTGTTTTGAGGCTGGATCTCTGTATGTAGCCTTGGTTGGCCTGAAGTCCCAATGTGGCCTCAAACTCACCATGTTGCTGCCTTCTGAGTGCTAAGATTAAAGGCACATGCCATTACACCCTGAAATGATTCTTTTTGAGCACCATTTCAGCGACAGACACTATCTAGTTGATACACACACATTATAATGCCATTTGTGTTTAGTTTTATTCTGACCCTCCTGAGATTAAACATATCTTGTCTTCATCTTGCATTGAAAGAAACCAAGGCTTTTGTGGGTGGGCTACGCTGTCCCCAAATTTTGCTTTACTCGTGGGATGGAGAATGTCATCCCCACTGTTTGGATTTTGACAGAGTGGAGAGCATGCTCATTTCTCTTTCTGTCTGCTTGCTTGTTTGGGAGTGCTGAGAACTGAACATAGGACCTTTGCATACTAAGCAAGCAAACTCCTGCTTAGCTTCATCTTCAGCTATCTCTCTATTCATTTTAAAAGAAAATTTTGCTCTGCAGCCATAGCTGGCCGGGGATGCAGCCAATGGTGGCTGAAAATTCACAGCAATCCTCCTGCCTCAGACTCCCAAGTAACTGCAGATTTCATAATGACATCCAAGTTTGAAAGGAGAGAAAAAATAGAAAGGAAATAATATGCAATTTGGAGGATGTGAAAGAACGTGAACTTGTTCTGTTTTACTTTGCCTCAACTCCTAGTACTTTCATCTAAAAAAAAAACTACAACTGAGAAATGCCACAGGTTATTAGGAACAGCGTGAAACACAAATGACTCGGGTAGAGTACACTGACTTTCTGTGGAATGTCAAAGATCCAAAGCTTTATTACATACATGTTTGAAAGGAGGCCAGGGTCACCTTGAACCCTTGAAATATCACCAAGGTAATAATGGCAACAAAAACAAGATCCTAATAAGAATCCCTAAGCAGTCATGCAGCTCTTAACAACCCCAGTGGCTCTTCCAGCAGCTTCTCAGGTTTGAGCAAAGCTGGGCCCTCTCTATCAGGAAAAATCCCTTCAGCACTTATTGTTGATGCTTTATTTTAACACTAACCATATGACATCATAAAATGAGATATAAACTCCTTATGCTTCATGCCATTAGACAACTGTAATACCAGAAGGATTTTGCATGTTAAACGTAAACAAATTGAAGAGTCGATATACCTTGAATTATCAAGATTCAGTTAGTATGGCAGATGGCATTGATTTGTTGAAATAAAACCCCATTTTTCAATGTGTATATTACTATGTGCACTTAAAAAACATTTCCTTTAAATCAATAGAATATTATCTGCTTTCATGCAGGGTAAACATTTATGCATTGGGGTTGATCTCTGTTCTTTTCTCTTGGATCCGAAATAGTACTCTTTGGCACTGTTAGGATTATAAAAAGAGATACAAATTCTATTGCTACCCTTGCATGTCAGTAAGAGGTTCTGAGTTGATTGTCCTGGGTTAGAATGGGAGGATGACAGTTTCTGACACACAGGTGAAGAAGAGCATATGTGTTTGATTCTGGCAGATCTGAAATTGTGCCCTCGCTCAGGTGTCTTCGCGTCCTCATTGTGTGTGTTTGGATAACTTACCTAACTTCTATGTTCCTCAGCTTATCTCCTCTATAAAATTGGGAGGAAAATAATATCATTTAATTTTGCCAACAAGGTCAGTGAGGTAGTTCCATGGTAAGGGCACCTACTACCAACAAGCCTGACAACCTGAGTTCAATCCTGGGACTCAAATGATGCAAGGAAAGAACCAATTACTATGGTTGTCCCTTTGACCTCCACATATACCCCATAGCACTCACTCACATAGACTAAATAAATAAATAAATAAATAAATAAATAAATGTCATTTAAAAAACCAGCCAGCTGGTATGTTGGTAGACACCTTTAGTTCCAGCACTCAAGAGGCAAAGGCAGGTGGATCTCTGTAAGTTCAAGGCCAACTTGAACTATATAGTGAGTTCCAGAACAGCCAGCACTACCTAGTGAGACCATGTCTCAAAATTAAACTAACACAGCTAGGACCATGTCTCAAAATTAAACTAACACAGCTAGCAGAAATAGGCACCATGGTCATGACCTACTTTCTCCACATGTGAATGTTTAAGAGTGAAACTCTAGAGAAACTAGAAGTCCCTCAGTGTCATTTCACAGCACCTCTGTAACTTGAGAACTACATGGGATGGGGCAAGTTGCAAAAAGATGTTCCTCTGCCCCCTACTCTGTCTGCCCTTCCAATATCTGCATCTACTAACCCAGGTTCATGTGTTAAAGCAGAGCTGGAAATGGGATTGAGCCCATAAAGGGAGACAGAGCAAAGAAAGGCAAATCAAATAAACAGCTGGGAATCCATGGAACACATGCCTCTAGACAGCTGATGTTATCTAAAGCCCACCGACAAGGGCTTGCTTATTTGCTTCCTGGCTTGGAATGAGTCCCTTGATTCCTGAGGCCCCCAAGGTTGAAAATAGCCCAGCCCACCTGCCAACAGCTGGTGTATTTTTAGGTCTAGCAGGATTGGAAACCCAGCTCTGTATGCCTGGAACTTGAGCCAGGCTGCTTGGTGGGTCTTTCACCTTCACAGGACTTGGTCTGGGCTCCTAGCTATAATATCACAGTGGAGGAAGAGCTATGAGAACAGACTGGATCAGAAGAAGGAATATGTGTTTGTTTAGGGAGTGTGTATGCATATGAAAGATTTTAGCTAGTGGGTATGTAGTAAAAGGATACAGGCAAGATACAGGCAAGTTTCATAAATGAAAGGACCAGATAACAAATAAATCATAGCAATAGACTGTTTCAAAATGGTATTGGGACTGGGAATGAAATGGAGAAACAGTTGCCTACTGTACAAGGCCCTAGGTTTGAGCCTTAGCACTATAAAACAAACAACACACACACAGAGGGAGAGACAGACAGATACACACACACAGAGGGAGAGACAGACAGATACACACACACAGAGGGAGAGACAGACAGATACACACACACAGAGGGAGAGACAGACAGGCAGAAATACACACACACACAAAGAGACAGAGACAGAGAGAGATTTGAGTGAGAGAGTTGACCAGGCCTAATAGCACAAGTCTGTAATCCTAGCTACTAAGGAAACTAGGGGAAGAAAATTGAGAATGCTAAGATTTCCTGGGCCACAGGAGGAGTTCAAGCTTGGCATCTTTCTGAGACTGTTTCAAAATGAGAAGAGGTATATATCTGAATGGCAGGCTTTTTGACCATCACACATGAAGTCTTGGGTTTTTAACACACCAAAGTGGATGGTAAAAAGCCCATGACATAGACGCTGTCTCAAAGGGGAAGAAGTAAGAGGATGGGGATACAGCATAATAGTAGAGCACTTGCTTAGAATATATGAGACCGGGGATTCATTCCCAAATAATAATAATAATATATACAAAAGGTTAGATGTGTCACCTCGTGCTTATAATCCCAACACTCTAGAGGCTGAGGTAAGATAATTGTCAAAGATAATTCTGGGATATTATAATAAGTGTAGGCTATCCTAGGCCACAGAGTAAGACTTTGTCAAGAATGGCAAAAAAGGACCGAGTGTTATGGCACATACCTTTAATCCCAGCACTCAGGAGGCAAAAGCAGGCACAAGTGGATTTCTGTGAGTTCAATGCCAGCCTGGCCTATAGGGAGAATTCTAGGCCAGCCAGGGCTATACAGTGAGGCACTGTCTCAAAATATGCTTGAGCAAAGGCGTCTTTGTTTGTCTTTTGTACATTGTAGCCGCCCAGCCCAACATACTTGAAATCATTCATATATTATGCTTCTGCCAAATTATTAAAAATAATCAAAAGATTATGCTCTTGTCTTCTTCTTTTTTAAGACAGCATTTCACACAGCCCAGGCTGGCCTTGAATTCTCTCTGTAGCCAGGAATGACTGAACTCCTGATCCTCTTGCCTCCATATTCCAAGTGAAGGGATTTCAGACATCTACCACCAAACACTCCAGGTCTTTCTCCTTCTTTATCACCACACTACTCAAGAAGTAGAAGTAAGAGGAGAGGGAGGAAGAGGGGTAAGGAGGAAGAGGAGAGGAGGAGGAGGAAGAAACAAAATCTTTGTCTCACTATTGGTCTATCTTGATACAAACCCGTCTACATGGAACACACACATCCAGATAGAGAAGAGATGAACAGATAGAATAGCAGGACAGGAGGACCTAAGCTAATAAGGAAGCCAGAAAACTTTACCCTGAGCAGGTTTTGGTGGTTTAGGTGTGCATTATCAGAATTTAGAATACTGAAGTAGGACTACATTCTTTCTAAGACTGGCTAGAGTTACAAAGTTATAGCCCAGGCAAGACCTTGCCACAAAATGAGGGCTTGGGTGATGGTGCACCTTTAATTCTAATACCTGGTAGCCTATGAGTTCAAAGTCAGACATAGTTATATAGTGAAGGCCTGTCTGGAGATAAACAAGCAGAGCCAGTCAGTGGTGGCGCACGCCTTTGATCCCAGCACTTGGGAGGCAGAGGCAGGTGGATTTCTGAGTTCAAGGCCAGCCTGGTCTACAGAGTGAGTTCCCGGGCTACACAGAGAAACCCTGTCTCAAAAAAACAAACAAACAAAAAAGACAAACAAGCAGCGATAGTGATTTAGCCAACACCATGTCTGAGGGCACAATGTTCAATCATCAGTAATTTTTTAAAAAAAATCAAAATCAAGTAAGATTCCCTTGAAAAGTGATAGAATTAAAAGTCACTATGCATAAATGATCATAGTTTTTGTTGTAGTTTTGGTTTTACGAGGTGATTTGGGGGTCTTGAGAGCCTAAGCGTAGGTCAGGATGTCTCAAACCAACTATGTAGCTAATGTTGACATCAAACTTTTAGTCCTTTTGCATCTGTCTCCTGAGTGTTCCATTACAGGTGTGTGCATATAGATGTTTTGTCTGTACATATAATGTTTGCAGTGCCTGCAGAGGCTAAGGGGGGTGGGGTGTCAGATCCTCTAGAACCTCCAGTTGTTAGTCATCATGTGCATACTGGGAACTGAGCCATGGTCCTCTGCAAGAGCAACAAATTGTCTCAACCACTGTTTTTTTTTAAATTATAAAAGAACCCTTCCTGTTTTGATTTGTAATTGCTGCACACCCAAATCAGCACAAATGTTCGTCAACATGTGGTAACCAATAGAATGAAATAGTTTCTGGCTGGGCGGTGGTGGCGAATGCCTTTAATTCCAGCACTTGGGAGACAGAGGCAGGCGGTTTCTGAGTTCGAGGCCAGCCTGGTCTGCAGAGTGAGTTCCAGGACAGCCAGGACTACACAGAGAAACCCTGTCTCGAAAAAAAAAAAAAAAAGAAAGAAAGAAAGAAAGAAAGAGAGAGAAAAAAAAGAAAAAGAAAAGAAATAGTTTCTAGTCATAAAGGGAGGCTATTAGTTGGGCTTGGTCATGCATACCTGCAATCCAAACTCTTTCATGATAATGCAGGAAACTTGCAAACTCAAGTCCAAGTTGGGTAACAAGAGACTATCTCTAAAAAGGAGGAGGGATGAACTATTATGCACATAGAGACATAGATTAACCTAACAGTAATCATGCGGGGTTAAGGAAAGCAAACTCACATCAGAAGCATAATTTATTGCCATATCTGTATACAATGTAGAAAATTCACATTGTTCCCATAAGTGCAGAAAGCATGCCATCAATGGATGAGGGCAAGAGGGAGGAAGAATGACAAAGGGGCACCGGGAACCTTTTAGGGTTGATGGTTATGTTCACTCTCTTGATTGGTGTGGCCTCATACATGTTGCATGCATCAAGATGCATCAGTTGGAGCTTTAAACAAATGCAATTTGTAGTGTGTCAATTCCACCTTAAATAGTATAATTAGAAGATTTTTTTTTTCAATTTAATCTGAGATCTACAGGACAAATAGGAGGAAATTATGGGCTCTGGAGTTAGGGTATTGTTTGACAGGATGAAGGGGAGAACACTCCAGGCAGTGAGTATACTGGCAAAGGTTCTGAGTTGGGGAAGACTCGGACATACTTGAGTTCAGAAAAGTTTGGGGATCAGGTTGAGAGATCAAAGAGAATCATTGCAAGGAAACAGGTCTGCAGAGGACTAGAGGGCCAAGAACATGTAGTGCTTCCTTCCTATTCTTCTTTTGGTTAATATCTGTTGAGTTCTCACTAGACACAAAGCTGTTCTACGTGTCTGGGACTGAATTAGTTTCTACAACTGCCCAACAACAAGGTCCCACGCACACTATGTGGCTTAGGCAACGGACTTATTTCCTCCCAGATTTGGAGGCTGGGATGTTCAAGATCAAGGGTTAGTCTCTCTTGGGGAATTCTCTCTTATGCTTTCAGACTGGTGTCTTCTCAAGACAGACATGGTAGCAAAAGCCTGTCATTACAGCATTCAGAAAGGTGGAGACAGAAAAATTAGGAGTTTAAAGTAAGTCTCAGCTGGGAGAGATTCTGTCTTTAAAAAAATAAAACTCTAGAGATTTCTAGTCTCATGGAACTTCCATTCCAAAAGGGAGGCAGGTGATAAATAGCAGTCAAAATAAAGTATATAGAAGATGAGAAGTGAGCCAAGTGTTGTGATAATACCTTTACTTTCAGCAACTCAAGAGGCTGAGATGGGAGTTTTATGAGTGGGAGTGAGTCTGAGCTGCATAGCCAGACCTTACTTCAAAACAACCAAACAGGGTGAGATGTTCTTTGAAAAAATGAAAGGGCAGCTTAGGGGCCTGGAATGTGAGCTGTGGGATAAAAGGGGTGGGATGGAAGGGACCGGGAGAACCCAAGAAGTATGGTCTTTATCTAAGGGCAATGAGAACCTGTTGAAGGGGTTTAAACAAAGCTCTGCCATATTTGAGCCAGATGCAGTGGTATAGGCTTGTATTTTCAGCATCCAAGAGACTGAAGCAGAAGAGTTGTGGTGACTTTGGGGCCAAGCTGGGCTACATAATAAATTTTGTGCCAAGCTTTGGCTTTGCTACAGAGTAAGATCCTTCTCCTTTTATTTTTATTTTTTTTTAATTTTTATTGGATATTTTATTTACATTTCAGATGTAATCCCCTTTCCCCATTCCCGCCCCCCACTCAGGAACCCCCTATCTCATCCCCCTCCTCCTGCTTCTATGAGGATGTGCCCCCATCTACCCTCCCACTCCCACCTCCCCACCCTTGAATTCCCCACACTGGAGCGTCCAGCCTTCACTGGACCAAGGACTTCCTCACGCACCTATGCCTGACAATGGAGTAAGACCCTTCTCAAAAAAATAAATTGGGCTGGATAGAGATGGCTCAGTGGTTCAGGGTTCTTGCTGCTCTTCTAAAGAACCTAAGCTTAGTTTCCAGAACCCACTTCAAGTGGCTCACAATTGCCTGTAATTAATGTTCCAGGGAATCCAATACCTTCTTCTGGCCTCTGTAGTCACGTGTGTGTGTGTGTGTGTGTGTGTGTGTGTGTGTTCGAATTCATGAGCGTGGTTGCACATGAACTCACATTTTTTCAAAAGTTGTGACATAATTAAAAAAAAAATCTCTCACTTTGCTACTTTTGAAAAAAAGCGACAGCTTTGACTCTTAAAACGGAATCAAATTTTATTTGGCACGTGTGGTGTCCAAATGTGTCTCTGCTACCCATCTGGCCCCTGGTGCTGCTGGCTTGGTACCCCAACTGCAAAAGTGGTAAGTCTCAGGAGCCAGGCAGGGCCAGCACAGGGTGAGCCAGTCATATGGGGTGGGAGAGCCAGGGTAGGGAAGGGGTGGGGGGTGTTTCATGGATCATGTTGTGTAATGAACCAGTGATGTTCAGTGCTGGGGGGCTAATGGGATGAGTGAAGTAGTGGGAAGAGCCTGAGTGTCATGTAGAGCCTGCCTTCCTTCCACAGGCACTGAGGCATAGTGTTGAAACCTAAGGCAAGCTCATGTGGTGTGCCCAACCTTCCTGTCCTTGTCAGTCTCTCTGGCTGCACTTAAGTGTTTGTTCGATTTCACTTTGAAATGAGCCAATCTTTTTGTTTTTTCTTTTTCAAGATCACTGGCCTTATTTCCTCAATTGTAAACAGTTCATATGTGTTTATTTTAAAGATGGTGGAGGGAGAGTGGAGACATAATTTGTTGCATGAGTAAATGTGTCAGATTTTCTGTATAAGCACGCATCCTCTGACTGACAGGTCATTTTGTTGAAAATAAGCATCTTGATAACCAAAACCCCTTCAAAACAGCTATAAAGCTTTAGTGCTGCATTGATAAGTCACGTCGTAAAAGCTTGGCTTTATTTTTGTAGGACTTCATAGTTGAGAGTAGAACATAGCATTGGGGCTGGGAAATGTTGCTCAGTTATAGAGCGCCAGATCCTAGGTTTGATCTCTACCACATTGACAAAATAAATCCTGGAAAGATAGCTCACATGGTAAATTGCCTGCAGTGTATATGTGAGGATCTGAGTTCAGATCCTCAGTGTCATGTTTTTAAAAAAGGTAAGGGGGTGTGTGCTTATAAATCCAGAAATGAGGGAAGGGAAACAAGAAGCTCCTTAGGGCTTGCTGACTGACTGGTCTGGCCAGTTGGTGGGCTCTAGGTTCAGTAAGAGAACCTATCTCTAGAAAATAAGATGTGAGCAACAGAGGCAGACATCTGACATCTATCTGTGGCTTCCACACATATAGCCACGATCGTGTACAATATGCTGCATTACCACTGAAAGGGGAGAGAGAGATCGGGAGAAAAGAGGGCAGAGAGAGGAGAGAGAGAGGGGAATGAGGGGAGAAAAAGAGAAGAGAGGAAAGGGAGAGAGGAGACAGAGCACATATGCTGCATTACCACAGAAAGAGGGATAGAGAGAGGGAGAGAGAGAGAGAGAGAGAGAGAGAGAGAGAGAAAGGAGGGGGAAGGAAAGGGAGAGGAGAGGGGGGAGGGAGAGAGAAGAAAGTCTTCAGATTATTATGGAAAATGGAATTATAGCTGAGAGAAGCACAGAGGGGGATGTAGCAATAGCCCAGATTAGCACTGGGCAGCATTGGGCAACAAATTTAAAATGGACTGAAGAAATAGATCAATAGGGATGGTGATTGATTGAATATAGAGGGTCGAGAAACTGGACAAGTAAAGCATGACTCTTAGGGTGCTGCCTTGCATAATGAGATGGGTGGTGCAGCATCCCCTAAGATAAGGAACACCAAGGGAAGACCTGGTTTGCTAAGCTTGATTTAGAATGTGGTGAGTGAAATTCATTCATGATGTTCAAGTGGAGACATCTAATGTAAGTCTGGAAATTAAAAGAAA
>JAJTUV010003910.1:0-33343 GCA_021653895.1 Mastomys natalensis | reverse complement strand
TTTCAGCTCCCATTTGTTAATTGTTAGTATTGAAACTTGTGCTACTTCAGGCCATTTCAGAAAATTCTTCTGTTTATGAGTTGAAACCTATTATGTAGTTTCTCTTCTAGCATATTCACAGTACTAGGTCTTCAGTGGAGGACTCTGATCCATTAGAAGTTGAGTTTTGTGCGGGATGAGAGATAAGGACTTAGTTTCATTCGTTTGTACATAGCCATCTTTTCTCCTACTTATAAGATAGCTGTAGGATCACGAGTTTATATCTGAGTCTTCAATTATGCTGCATTGATCATCGTCTGCTTATAATTATAATCACATTATTATATATGACATATGCTTATTATATTCTGTTTTTTTATTGTCTTATTATATACTATAATGTCTTTATTACTATATCTCTATAGTATAACTTGAAATCAGATGTGGTGATAGCTCCTGCAATGTTTTTATTGTTCAATAGTTTTTGTTTATCATGGGTCTTTTGTATTTTTATAAGAATTTTAAGATTTTTTTCAATTTATATGAAAAATTGGGTTGCAATTTTGATCAACATTGCATTGAATCAGTAGACTGGTTTTGGAAGAATGGCCTTTTTCACAATATAAAATTTATTAATCCATGTGCACAAAAAAACCCTATAAACTTTCAAAAAAATCACAGGCTACAAATTTAACACATAAAAATGTGTAGCTTTCTTATATACCAATGGTAAACATATCAAGAAAGAAACAAAAAATAAATAAACCTATCCAAG
Source organism: Mastomys natalensis (assembly GCA_021653895.1). Lineage (NCBI taxonomy): Eukaryota > Metazoa > Chordata > Mammalia > Rodentia > Muridae > Mastomys > Mastomys natalensis. The sequence continues at coordinate 32,589 of JAJTUV010003910.1, read as the reverse complement.
AAGGTTAAAGACATATACAATAAAATTTTTAAATGTTGAAAAAAATTAAAGACAACAGAAAATTGAAAGCTTTCCTGTGTTCATGGCTTAATGTATTATCTACTATAGAAAGTGTGAAATTTCATTTGTGTTTGTTTAGTATCATTTATGCTTTGTGCACTTGAAAAGGCATCTCTCTATATATATTTGGGACATATTCTAAAATTTTGCTGAAAATATTTTCTGCTTTCATCTGGATTTCTTCTTATTTACCTATGTTTCATTGATGTGGCTTTTATGTTGTCTTAGAATTCTTGCATGTTCCAGTCACATTTTCTTTTAGATTCATCATTTTATTTGATTGAGTGATATAATTCCTCTACCTTATTTTCAAGCCCTGATATTCTGTCTTCTATTTGGTCCATTTTATTGGCGATATTTTCCACTGATCTTTTTACTTGATTTTCTGTTTTTTTCATTTAAAGTTTTATTTCTGTTTGTGTTTTATGCAAAATTTCCATCTCTTTACAGTGCTTGTTTATGTCCTGAATTGTCTGCCTTATTTTATTCAACTGTTTGCATTCTCTTGGCCTTCATTCCAGCATTTATTCATACCCATTTGAGTTTCTTGAGCATATTTATAACTTCTATTTTGAGTCCATTGTCTTGTATGTCATATGTTACTTTCTTTGGAGAATATTACTATAATGATACTAATTTTTTGAGGAGACATATTGCCTTTTTTCATATGTTGTTTATGTGCAGTTGGATCTGACCATCTTGAATTACATCATTGGCTATGTATTTTGATATGAATATGTCTTACTTTTTTGTTAAGTGAGAATTTGGATCCTTATTTACTGTTATCCCACATTGGTAGGTTTTGGATCAACTGGGTAGTACTTGAAATTCAGTCTTTAGACCACTCAGTAGTGATGTGCAGTTCAGTATTAGTAGTGATTCCAGCTCAGACAGAGATAGGTGCAGCTTCTGACCAACAAAACCCCTTCGTGATCTAGCAGATTCTCACTGCAGTTGCTCAGAAGTTGAGGTTGGAGTGCAAGAGAGAGAAAGAGAGGTGTGAAGAGGAGATGGAGAGAGTTATCATTGAGGTGCAAAGATGTGCAGCAGTTCTTCAGTTTACAGTGTTAGAGTATCAGTGGGTAGGGGAAAGGAAGGGATTGGTGTGCCAGGGGCTGAGTCACAGTTTCTCAGATGGCAAGTGCATAAGTCAGAGTGGGTGGGATGATATGGTGCAACTTGTAGAATGCCTGAATGGCTTGGCTCACAAGTCCTTGAGGTAGTGGGAATTGAGGTGGTACTACCTGTGGAATTCACTAGTCATTCAGCACACAGGTTTTCAGTCCCATATTCATTAGTTAAAAGTATGTGCATATTGTTGTTTGAGTTTGTTCTCCATCTTCAAAATTAATTTTTCTTTCTGGTCTTGATTTTATGTTGTTTTTAACTGATTCTTTCATTTTCAGAATTTTGGTATAATTTTTTCAAGTGTATATATTTCTTTTCTGTAATTTTTGTCAATGTTTTGCACTTTTAAAATATTTTATTAAATTTTTGAGAATTTCATACAATTTATCTCAACACATTCACTCCCACAATTCCTCCCTTTACCACCTTCTCAAACAGCCCATCCCTTTCCAATGAACTTCAAGATTATGTTTTATTTCTTCTATCCCCAACAAGTTGAATTGATATTGCACAGTTAGTCTTGGATGTGAGGCCAGATCTAGTATGTGGTCAGCCAGCAGTAGTCACAATTTAAAAAAAAAAATCGAGATTTCCCCCCTTCAGGCAGCCATCAAATGTTAATAGCTTAATGGAACCCAGCTCAATTCAAGCAGCTTGGCAAGTCTAGGATACTAGCTAGCTTCTTTACAGAAAAAAAATACCACCTGGTCTTGCTGACTTTCTCTGTAGCACTTTCTCTTATAATATAATTATATTAGTTGCATTATGACAATCCTTATAATCTCATAATAATTCTCTTATAATACCAATACATAAGTATTGGTGGTTTTAAATCTTGATTTTCTTTAATTTGATCTCATGGTTTCACAGGTATGATTTGTAACCTGCCTATGGGCAGTGAAGGAAGCCTGAGTGAATGAAGTCCTGAAATGAATGACATAGGCACTGTCAAGTCGAGGGTTATAGCTTTACCCCATGGGAATGGTAAAGCCTACATCTCACCCTGGGAAGAGTCTCAGAGAAATGACAAAGTCTTCATTGGGGGGAGGGGTCTAAGTATGGATATTTATAGTGCGTTCAGAAAATGTCCACTATAGCTTTCCCTATCTCAGATGTTTATGGCTAGAAAACTATGTAGACAGCTCCTACCATGATAGCTAAACCTATCTCCTTGATCTAGCTGTATACCATAAAACCTGCTTTCTTGTTTATCTGCATAAAATAATACCACCTACTTGTTCATTTACATGCAATAGCCTCAGCTCCCTGTTTCAATCTATATAATAAGCATGGTGAACTTCTAGGGTGTTTTTAGTTCTCCATCTGAGAACTTAGACCACCCTGTCCCAGGTGTTTCTACACATCTATCTGGTTGTCTTTTCTTCATTCCCTTGCCACCCCAGTCAGGTCCTTCCCTGAAGTCATTTGGACACAGCACCTGCCATATTCCTTTCATTCTAAGATAAATTATTACATTTTTAAATTCAGTTCAATATGAATAAATAATGAAATATGAAGGTTTTTTCATGGGAGTGCCCCAGAATTATAGTTATATAATTTTCTCATGCTATCTTTGGTCTTTGAAGATCTTCTCTTTGTGTAATGTAATTTTCACTGTTCTCTATATCTTTATTTTTCAGAATTTAAGGAAGATTGATAAGTATCCTTTGTAACTTTGGTAGAACTTAGCTATCAAGCAACCTATTGCTCTGCCTTTCTACTAGAATACTTTTAATTACTTCTTTAATATATTTATTAGTTATTTGTCTGTTTTTCACTATTCTATATTGATATATATTTTTCAAGAGATTTCAATTCTTCTTGATGATCTAATTTTGAAGAAAGTTTTAAAAATAATAGTTCATTATGAAACTTTTCATTTGAGTTGTCTGCTGTAATTTCTTAAATTGCATTTGTGATTTTATTTAAGTTCTCTGTCCAGATAGGGGATTGCTAATTACATGGGGGCAGAAAGACTGTAAGAGGCAGAAGTTGAAAGAGGAATGGGACAACACTGTTTTCTGGAGATAAAAGGACTTCTTTGGTCATTAACTCCAAGCAGCTGTGCTTGCCTGCACAAACATGCACTAAATCAAGCAATTCATCATTCTGGCATGAATGAGGAAAGACATACAAGCTCCCACCTCTAGCTGAGAAGCTATTGGCAGTTGATGGTGGGTGATATGTGTGTGTGTGTGTGTGTGTGTGTGTGTGTGTGAGAGAGAGAGAGAGAGAGAGAGAGAGAGAGAGAGAGAGAGAGAGAGTTTTCTTTAGAGGTATAGTTGCGGGTAGGCTGACCACAATCTGATTGAAGACAACATATTTAAGAGTATATGGGAAATACAAATAGGATGTAACAGATTATATACAGAGTGTTGCAGTAAGGGAAATGATGCATTTGGGAGAGGTTGAGGAGGAGAATGGTCACATACCCAAGCATACATGGACAGCACTAGTTAGGTTCAGTGGGTTATAAAATAAAAGATGATATGAAATTGAGAAGAGGGTACGAGAGAAGAAGTACAGAAATAAATCTGGGGTACAGCTGTGGTAAACTTGATCAAGATATATTGTATGAATATATCAAACTATCAAATAATAAAGTAAATTAAGAATCAGAGTGATCTCAAATAAATAACCTGATGATTACCTTAAGGCATTATAGAAACAGAAGTACAACAACCCCAAAAGAAATAGACTGGGAGAAACTAAGATCAGGGCAGGAAGTAATAAAAATAAGAAGATAAAATAAAATAAAATGGAAAAGATAACTAGTACAGAGATCACTGTAACAAAAAGCTGGCTTTTTGAAAAAAAATAAATAACACTGGCAAGCCATTAGCCAAGTTAAACAAAAGAAACGCAGAAGACACAGATTAATAGAACAGGAGATAAAAAAGAACATATCATAATAGGTACCATAGGAATTTAGTAAAATCATAAGGCCATATTATAGAAATTTTTATTCCTTGAAATTGGAAAATCTAAAAGAAATGGATGAATTTATATATGCATATGACTTTTTCCATGCATATGACTTACTATATTTAAAGAGAAAGGAAGTAAATTATTTACAGATCTATATTAAAATTCAGTAAATTTGAAGCAGTGATGAAAAGTCTCCCAATCAAAAAAATCAAAGCCCCAGTCCAGATAGATTCAATGTGGAATTATACCAGACCTTCAAAGAAAAACAACATCAATATTTCTTAAATGGATCCATAAAATAGATAAGGAAGAAACAACACTTCCATTTTTTTTTATTATGCCAGTATTATCCTGATACTAAAACCCAATAATTCCAAAATGAGTTTGGGAGAGGCTCATAAAAACCAAACAGAATAGCAACTGGCAGTTGCTCTGGGAAGCAACTGTCTTTTTTTTTTTTTTTTTTTTTCATGTTTGTGGCTCCTGGAAGCTTGTCCACATGCCAATGGAAGAGCCTACGTATATGTACATACTAGAAGCATTAGTTGGATTCAGTAGATCAGAAAGAGAGAGAATATGAATTTGAGAAGTTTAGAGTAGTTCTGGAGATGAGAATAGGTAGTGGATATAATGAAAATATACTGTAAATATGTATCGAGCTCTAAAAGAGTAATTAAAAAATATAAAAACAAGATTATAGGCCAATCTCTCTAATGAGCATAGAAGCAACAATTCTCAATAAAATATTTGCAAAACAAATTCAAGATCAGTCCAAAAAATCATTTGGAGATGAAAATTTTCCATTGTGTGTTTATACCACATTTTCATTATTGATTCATCAGTTGGACACTGAGGTTGATTTTATTTCCTAGCTATTGTGAATATAGTAGCAATAAACATAGATAATCATATATCCCTGTAGTAAAATATAGAGTCCTTTAGGGATACACACACACACACACACACACACACACACACACACGCTGCAGAAATTGTATATCTGGTTTACATGGTAATTTTATTTCTAGCTTGTTGAGTAGTTGTCATACTGTCTTCCACAGAGGCAATATCAACTTACATGTCCACCAATAGTAAGAATTCCTTCTTTCCCACATTCTCTTCCACATTTGTTGTTTTGATTTCTCAATGATAGCCATTCTGTCTTGATTGACATAGAATCTCAAAGTAGTTTTAATTTATATTTCTGCAATGACTAAAACTATTGAACACATTTTAAAAACACTTGATAGTCATTCATATTTTTTCTTTTGAGAACTCTCTTTTTGTTTCAATAGTCTGTTTTTAAATTGGGTTTCCCTCTATTCTTTAAGCTACCTCTTCACCCAACTGACTGTTTTGCTATAACAGAGCCTTTTAGTTTCATGAGATCTTAATTTTCAATTGTCCTTATTTAGAAAACTTACAGGTAAATGAACAGAAGTGGAAAAATTAAAGTGAGTGAGGTAATTCAGGCATGGAAAGGCAAACACGACACGTTCTTCTTCATATGTGGATCTTCACTTATAATCTTTAGATTTGTGTTTAACTTTGAGTACTTGAAGAAACCAGGAAGCTAGAACAGGAAGCTGTAAGGAATAGAGGATAACAGAGCACACATTATATAAAAGCAAAAAGGAGAAACACTGGGGATGAAAAGGTTCAAGCAGGGATGATGAGGAATTGTGACAATGCAGGAAAGAGGGATTGCTGATCAAAACAAAGGGCTTCTGAAAAATCCATATGGAATCTGACTACTTTGTAAGCTAATTTATAAAAACAGAACTAGAAGAGAATATAGCACATATGGCTGAATAAAGATGTGCCTAAAATCAATGCATTATTAATAAAAAGCACAGTACCAAGACTCAGGCAAATCTCCATGAGTTGTTAGGGAGGCCACAGAAACCTACATGTAGGTTCTTACAATTACTATTAATTTCCCACCAGAACACTTGATAAGACACTACAGCTGATGATAGTTTAAATATTTAACTTAAGGTATAAAGAAATCAAGTGGAATTGAGTTGGAGACTTCCTCTTGTTGGCTAGCTCTTCATAGTGTTGAAAGGTGCTATGCAGCTTGCTGAGGAAGAAAAAGCATTGATGAATTACCAGCTGTGATCCCCACAGGCTACAATACTAAGAAGCCAGATAAGATATTCCCATATTCCCAGTTGTACAATAAAAGCATGGTTGTTATAGTGGTAACCACCCACTCTCATTGAATCTGAGGTTAGCTCAGCAGGAGGGAACTGTTGGCTACTGGCATTCCAGGGGAGGGTAGAAGCAGCCATTGTTTTCAGTTACACACCCACAGGCAAGCCACCAGGCTCCAAAAGGTAGTTCCATACCCTCCTTACAGAGATAGTTCTGATTAAACACAATGAGACACAAAACAAGACAACAACAAAATTACACGAATGTGAAAAAGGAACGTGTAGGCAAAAAAAGCATTTGTGAAAAGAAGCATATAGTGGTAAGACATAGACTAGAGAGAACAGTGGAGAGAGTAAACAGAATACATTACATGTACTTTAAAATGGCAAAGGAAAAATTTATTAAAATATAATAAAATACAGGTCATCCTTCGTCATTCCAGACAGATATGGACGTTTCCAGATATGTACATTAAATAAATGTAGTTCACCATATGAATGAACTCAAGCAGAGAAATCGTATGAGCAGCTCAATAGGTATAAAAAGGAGGGGGAGGTTTTGAAAAATACTAATATCTCCTCACAACATCCTGATCATTGTACTTTATGGCTGTCTAGTTATTTTTTGGTTTGTCTTGTTTTGTTTTATTAGGTTCTAAGATGGTCTATTAAGCTATTTATTTGAGAACTTTTTTATTATTATTTTAAGATTGTAATATAATGATATCAGACTGCCATTTACTTTCACTCCTCCAAACACCCCATATATTCCTTTTAATTCTAGTTAATATTCATGGCCTCTTTTATCATTAATTGTGTGTGTGCATATATATGCATGTATACATATACACACACTTATATGTATATGTTTTCAAGGCTGACCATTTGATATGGGATAACCAATTGACACCCTCTTTCCTGAGGAAGACTATTTCTCTTGCTCTCAGCATCCCTTAGTTGCTCTTACTACATTGTATAGGGTGGAGGATTGAGGATACTGGGTTTTCCCTCATCAAGGGATGCCATCCTTTTTCAACTCATGTTTTCACAGCACATTTGTGAGACAACAGAGGATGAATGTCCAGAATATATAAAGAACTCAAAAATCAGAGTAGAGAGGCAAACTGCATATTGCCCACCCTCTCCCCAGCTCAATGCCCTTACCTCCCAAGGAGGCCTAATTGGGCTCCAGGAATGTCCAGGCTTGTGGTGAACCAGGAACACCCAAGTTAGACCCAGTCCCAACTATTCCCTGACTGCCACGTCCACTTGGAGCACAGCCAACAGAGGGGAGCAGCTTGCTGTTCCCTGAGCTCCACTGTCAGGCCCAAGGTTCTACCTGCCTCTCCTAGGAGTCCTGTCAATGTCAGAAGCATCCAGCCAACACCAGGGCCAAGCAGATGGCTAAAGGCTAGTGTAAGAACACAACCAACAATATGGTACCAGCAGAGGTCTGCTATCCTACTACAGCAAGCTATGGATATCCTAACATAACCAAAGCACAAGAAAATGAACTTAAATCCAATCATATAAAGATGACAGAAGCCTTTAAACAGGAAGTGAATAAATCTGTTAAAGAAATACTAGAAAATACAATGAAACAGGTGAAGGAAAAGAATAAAACTGTTCAAGGCCAGAAAATGGACATAGAAGCAATAAAGGAGACACAAACTAGGGAATCCTGGAGATGGAAAAAATAGGGAAGAGAGCAGGAACTACAGATGCAGCATCACCAACAGAATACAAGAGACAGAAGAAGGAATCTCTGGCATAGAAGATATAATTGAAAAATTAATAAATGGCTCAAAGCAACTGTTAAATCTAAAAAGTTCCTGACACAAAACATCCAGAAATTCTGGGACATTGTGAAAACACTAAACATAATAATAACAGGAATAGAAGAAGAGTCACCAGCTCCAAGGCCCAGAAAATATTTTCAATAAAATCATAGAAGAAACTGTCCCCAACTGAGAGAGATGCCTATAAATATACATGAAGGTTAAAGAACACCAAATAGGTTGGACTAGAAAGAAATTCCTCCCAAGGAGGCCTAATTGGGCCCCAGGAATGTCCAGGCTTGTGGTGAACCAGGAACACCCAAGTTAGACCCAGTCCTAACTATTCCCTGACTGCCACTTGCCAGGTCCACCATATAATAATCAAAACACTAAATGTACAGAACAAAAAAGAATATTACAATCTGAAAGGGAAAAAGGTTACTAACATATATTCTAATAGGCAGACCTATTAGAATTATACCCAACTTCTCAACTGCAACTCTAAAAGCCAGCAGGGCCTAGGCAAGTATCTTGCAGACCCTCGGAGACCACAGATGTCAGCTCAGATGACTATCCTCAGCAAAATATTTAATCATCATAGATGGAGAAAACAAGATATTCTAATGGAGGAGTTAGGAGAAGGACAGAAGGAGCTAAGGGGGCCTTACCTGACATCAATGAGAGGGGAGGCCCTTGGTCCTGTGAAGGCTTGATGCCCAGGGTAGAGGAATGCTAGGGTGGGAAGGCAGGAATGGGTAGGTGGTTGGGGGAGCACCCTCATAAAAGCAGGGTAAGGGAGGATGGAATAGGGGGTTTGTAGAGGGGAATCTGGGAAAGGGGATAACATTTGAAATGTAAATAAACAAAATATCCAATTATTTAAAAAAGATATTCCATGGGGTAAAAACAAATTTAAAAAATATTTATTCACAAATCCAGCCATACAGAAGGTACTAGAAGGAAAACTCCAACCCAAGGAGACTATACCCAAGAAAACAAAGAAAATAAATAAGACCATACCAGCCACTCTGGAAATCAGTCTGGCGGTTCCTCAGAAAATTGGACAAAACATTACCTGAGGACCCAGTTGTAACACTCATGGGCATATACCCAAAAGATGCTCTAACATTTAACAAGGACATATGCTCCACTATGTTCATAGCAGCAGCAGAAGCTGGAAAGAATCCAGATGTCCTTCAACAGAGGAATGGATACAGAAAATGTGGTACATTTACACAATGGAATATTACTCAGCTATTAAAAACAATGAATTCATTAAATTCTTAGACAAATGGATGGAACTAGAAAATATCATCCTGAGTGAGGTAACCCAATCACAAAAGAACACACATGGTATGCATTCACTGATAATTGGATATTAGCCCAAAAGCTCGAAATCCCAAGATAAAACTCACAGACCACATGAAGAAGGAAGACCAACGTATGGGTGCTTTGGTCCTTCTTAGAAGGAGTAACAAAATACTCATGGAAGCAAATATGGAGACAAAGCATGGGACAGAAACTGGAGGAGGGGTCGTCTGGAGACTGTTCCACCTGGGTATCCATCCCTTGTGCAGTCACCAAAGGTAGACGCTGATGTGGATGCCAGGAAGTGCATGCTGACAGAAGCCTGATATAGCTGTCTCCTTAGAGGTCTGCCAGAGCCTGACATGTACAGAGGTGGATGCTCACAGCTAACCACTGAACTAATCATGGGGTTCCCAATGGAGGAGTGAAAGAGAAGACTGAAGGAGCTGAAAGGGTTTGCAGCTCCATGGGGAGAGCAACGCACATAGGCTCAAGCTGTATATGTAGGGAAGGATGGCATTGTCGGGCATAGGTGGGAGAGGAAGTCCATAGACTAGTAAAGGCTGGATGACCCAGTGTGGGGGAATTCGTAGGTGGGGAGGTGGGTGGGGGCACATCCTCATAGAAGCAGGAGGAGGGGGGATGGGATAGGGGGTTCCTGATTGAGGGGAAATGGGGAAAGGGGATCACATCTTAAATGTAAATAAAATATCCAATAAAAAAATAACACCATATCAGCACAACTAAGAAGGGAAGCATCCTACTTTTATCAATACATAGATCATTGAGACAGAAACTAAACACAGAAATGAGACTAACAGATGTTATGAATTGTAGGCAGCCGTGTTTAAGATAGCACCTGGGACAGTTGCAAAGTCGTATGACTAGCACCTGACGATGTAGGCAGCTGGCTTCCAGCGTGGCCAGCTCAGCTAAACTGGTAAACAAGTCCTTTGTGCATGCGTCAGCCTAGTGCCCTCCCGAGCGGGCTTATGCTAATGAGGTATTGGCAGCTTAACCTATCCTGAGAGAACACATCAACCAGCCTGCTTGAGAAGATATATAAGCAGCTCGTTTCTGCTGCTGGGGGTCCCCGTCCCTGTCCATAAGTCAAGAGTCGTTCCTGCAATAAAGCTGACTGAGAAGGATCTGACCTTGTCGTGTCTTAATTGCTGGTCAAGGCGGACGCGACAATGAATCAAGTGGCCCTAACAGATATCTACAGAACATTTCACCCAAACACAAAAGAATTTACCTTCTTTTCAGTACTTATGAAAACTTTCCCCAAATTGACCATATACTAGGTCACAAAAGCCTCAATGAACACAAGAATATCAAAACCCCTTATATCTTATCAGACCACCATGGATTTATGATGAACTTCAATAACAACAGAAAGCCAACAAATTCAAAGAAACTGAACAACTCTCAACTCAATGACCACTGAAAGAAATTAAAGACTTTCTAGAACTCAATGAAAATGAAGACACAGCATACCAAAGTTATGGGACACAATGAAAGCAGTGCCAAGAGGAAAGTTCATAGCACTAAGTGCCTTTATAAAGAAATTGGAGAGATCCCATACTAGCAATTTAAAAGCACAGCTAAGAGCTCTAGAACAAAAAGAAGCAAACACATCCAAGACGAGTAGATGGCAGGAAATAATCAAATTCGGGGTGAAATCAATACACTAGAAACAAAGAGAGCAATAAAAGAATCAATGAAACCAAAAGCTGAATCTCTAAGAAAATCAATTAGACAGAACTATTGGCCAAACTAATTGGCAAAGACAGTACCCCACCACCACCACCACCACCACCAAAAGGTGTTTGAAAACATCCAATACCCCTTCCTGATAAAAGTCTTAGAGAGAACAGGAATACAAGGCCCATACCTAAACAGAATAAAGGCAATATACAGCAAACCAATAGCCAACATCAAATTAAATAGAGAGAAACTTAAAGCAATTTCAGTAAAATTAGGGACAAGACAAGGCTTTTCACTCTCTCCATATCTACTCAATACAGTACTTGAAGTTCTTGCTAGAACAATAAGAGAGCTAAAGGAGATCAGGGGAATACAAATCGGAAAGGAAGAAGTCAAGTTATTATTATTCACAGATGATATGATAGTATATATACGTGACCCTCAAAATTCTACCGGAGTACTTCTTCAGCTGATAAACACCTTCAGCAAAGTTGCTGGATACAAAATTAACTAAAAAAAAAAAAAAAAAAAAAAATCAGGCCCTTCTGCCCTGAGCCTGGTCCTTTTGGCTGGGGCAGACACTGAGCTGGTCTGCTCCTGTGGAGACACCTTATCCTGAGCCATCCTAGAGGAGCTGCTGCACTCAGAGCAGCAGGATTCCAGGATCCCCGAAGCAGCCTGAGTCCCAGGAGTTCTTCCACCCAGAAGCTTAGGATCACAGGAACACAGAGACATCTGGACTCTGAGGAGTTCTGACATAAGCAAGATAACTGGAAAGACAGACTCCAGTCAGACACAGTGAGCACAGGTAACACTAGAGTCCATCAGATGGCGAAAGGCAAGTGCAAGAACACAAGCAACAGAAACCAAAGTTACTTGGCATCATCAGAACCCAGTTCTCCCACCATAGCAAGCCCTGGATACCCATCACACAGAATAAGCAGGATTCAGGATTAAAATCACTTCTCATGATGATGATAGAGGATTTTAAGAAGGACCTAAGTAACTCCCTTAAAGAAGTACAGGAGAACACAGGTAAACAGGTAGAAGCCCTTAAAGAGGAAACAAAAATCCTTTAAAGAATTGCAATAAAACACAACCAAACAGGTGAAGAAATTGAACAAAAGTATCCAGGATCTAAAAATGGAAATAGAAACAATAAAAAATCTCAAAGGGAGACTGCCCTGGAGATAGAAAACCTGGGAAAGAGATCAGGAGTCACAGATGCAAGCATCACCAACAGAATACAAGAGATAGAAGAGAGAAGCACATGTGTAGAAGATACCATGGAAAACATTGATACAACTGTCAAAGAAAATGCAAAATGCAAAAAGCTCCTAACCCAAAACATCCAGGAAATTCAAGACACAATAAGAAGACCAAACCTAAGGATAATAGGTATAGATGAGAGTGAAGATTCCCAATTTAAAGGGCCAATAAATATCTTCAACAAATTATAGAGGAAAATTTCCTTAACCTAAAGAACGAGATTCCCATAAACATACAAGAAGCCTACATAACACCAAACAGACTACACCAGAAAAGAAAAACCTCCTGTCACATGATAATCAAAAAACCAAATGCACAAAACAAAGAAAAAATACTAAAAGCAGTAAGGGAAAATTGGTCAAGTAATATATAAAGGCAGACCTATAAGAATTACACCAGACTTCTCACCAGAGACTATAAAGCCAGAAGATCCTGGTTTGATATCATACAGACCCTAAGGGAACACAAATGCCAGCCCAGACTACTATACCCAGCAAAAATCTCAATCACTATAGATGGAGAAACCAAGATATTCCATGACAAACGAAATTTGCACAGTATCTTCCCACAAACCCAGCACTTCAAAGGATAATTGATGGAAAACGCCAACACAAGGAAGGAAACTACAACCTAGAAAAAGCATGGAAGTAATCTTCCAACAAACCCAAAAGAAGATGGCTATACAAACATAATTCCACCTCTAATAACAAAAATAATAGGAAGCAACAATCATTTTTCCTCAATACTTCTTAACATCAATGGACTCAATTCTCCAATAAAAAGATGTAGACTATCAGAGTGGATACATAAACAGGACCCAGAATTTTGCTGCAAACAGGAAATGCACCTCAGTGACAAAGACAGACACTACCTCAGAGTAAAAGGATGGAAAAAAATTTTCCAAGCAAATGGTCCCAAGAAACAAGCTGGAGTATCCATTCTAATATCAAATAAAATCAACTTTCAACCAAAAGTAATCAAAAAAGATAAGGAAGGACACTTCATACTCATCAAAGGAAAAATCTACCAAAATGAACTCTCAATTCTGAACATCTATGCTCCAAATGCAAAGGCACCCACATACATAAAAGAAACTTTACTAAAGCTCAAAACATACGTTGCACCTCACAAAATAATAGTGGGGGATTTTAACACCCTGCTCTCTCCAATGGACAGATAATGGAAACAGAAACTAAACAAAGACACTTTGAAATTAACAGAAGTTATGAACTAAATGAATTTAACAGATATCTATAGAACATTTCATCCTAAAGCAAAAGAATATACCTTTTTCTCAGCACCTCATGGTACCTTCTCCAAAATAGACCATATAATTGGTCACAAAACAGTCCTCAACAGATACAAAAAGATTGAAATAATCCCTTGCATACTATTAGATCACCATGGACTAAGGCTGGTCTTTAATAATGACAAAACCAATGGAAAACCCATATCCATGTGGAAACTGAACAATTCTCTACTAAATGATGACTTAGTCAAGGAAGAAATAAAGAAAAAAAATTAAAGACTTCTTAGAATTTAACGAAAATGAGGACACATCATACCAGAACTTGTGGGACTTCATGAAAGCAGTGGTAAGAGGAAAACTCATAGCTCTAAGTGCCTACAAAAAGATATTGGAGAGAGCAGACATTAACAACTTGAGAGAATACCTGAAAGCTCTAGAACAAAAAGAAGCAAATGCACCCAAGAGGAGTAGGTGTCAGAAATAATGAAACTCAGGGCTGAAATCAACCAAGTAGAAACAGAAAGAACTATACAAAATATCAACAGAACCAGGAGTTGGTTATTTGAGAAAATCAACAAGATAGATAAACCCTTAGCCAGACAAACCAGAAGGCACAAAGACAGTATCCAAATTAATAAAATCAGATCTGAAAAGGGAGACATAACAACAGAAACTGAGGAAAAAAATCATCAAATCCTACTACAAAGGTCTATACTCAACAAAACTGGAAAATCTGGATGAAATGGACAATTTTCTAGACAGATACCAGGTACCAAAGTTAAATCAGGAGCAAATAAACCATCTAAACAGTCCCATAACCCCTAAAGAAATAGCAGCAGTCATTAAAAGTCTACCCACCAAAAAAAGCCCAGGACCAAATGGTTTTAGTGCAGATTCTATCAGACCTTCAAGTAAGACCTAATACCAATTCTCTTCAAACTATTCCACAAAATTGAAACAGAAGGAACACTACCCAATTCGTTCTATGAAGCTACAATCACACTCCTACCTAAGCCTCACAAAGACCCAACAAAGAAAGAGAACTTTAGACCAATCTCCCTTATGAATATCGATGCAAAAATACTTAATAAAATTCTAGCAAACCGAATCCAAGAACACATCAAAACAATCATCCATCATGATCAAGTGGGCTTTATCCCAGGAATGCAGGGATGGTTCAATATTCAGAAATCCATCAATGTAATCCACTATATAAACAAACTTAAAGAAAAAAAAAACACATGATCATCTCACTAGATGCTGAGAAAGCATTTGACAAAATTCAACATCCCTTCATGGTAAAGTCTTGGAAAGATCAGGAATTCATGGCCCATACCTAAACATAGTAAAAGCAATATACAGCAAACCAGTAGCCAACATCAAACTAAATGGAGAGAAACTTGAAGCAATTCCACTAAGATCAGGGACTAGACAAGGCTGCCCACTCTCTCCCTACCTATTCAATATAGTACTCTAAGTCTTAGAAGAGAAATTAGACAACCAAAAGTAGTCAAAGGAATACAAATAGGAAATGAAGAAGTCAGAATATCACTATTTGCAGATGATATAATAGTATACTTAAGTGACCCCAGAACTTCCACCAGAGAACTCCTAAACCTGATAAAGAACTTCAGCAAAGTGGTGGGTTATAAAATCAACTTGAACAAATCAGTAGCCTTCCTCTACGTGAAAGATAAATAGGCTGAAAAAGAAATTAGGGAAATGACACCCTTCACAATAGTCACAAATAATATAAAATACCTCGGTGTGATTCTAACCAAGCAAGTGAAAGATCTGTATGACAAGAACTTCAAGTCTCTGAAGAAAGAAATCGAAGAAGATCTCAGAAGATGGAAAGATCTCCCATACTCATGGATCAGCAGGATTAATATAGTAAAAATGACCATCTTGCCAAAAGCAATCTACAGATTCAATGTATTCCCCATTAAAATACCAACTCAATTCTTTACAGAGTTAGAAAGAGAAATTCTCAAATTTATTTGGAATAACAAAAAACCCAGGATAGCGAAAACCATTCTTAACAATAAAAGAACTTCTGGAGGAATCGCCATCCCTGACCTCAAGCTGTACTACAGAGCAATAGTGATAAAAACTGCATGGTATTGGTACAGAGACAGGCAGGAATATCAATGGAATAGAATTGAATATCCAGAAATGAACCCACACACCTATGGTCATTTAATCTTTGACAAAGGAGCTAAAAACCATCCAGTGGAACAAGGACAGCATTTTCAACAAATGGTGCAGGCTCAACTGGATGACAACATGTAGAAGAATGCAAATCGATCCATTCTCATCTCCTTGTACAAAGCTCAAGTCCAAGTGGATAAAGGACCTTCACATAAAACCAGACATACTGAAACTAATAGAAGAGAAGGTGGGGAAGACCCTCGAATACCTAGGCACAGGGGAAAAGTTCCTGAACTGAACGCCAATGGCTTATGCTCTAAGATCAAGAACTGACAAATGGGATTTCATAAAATTGCAAAGTTTCTGTAAGGCAAAGGACACTGTAAATAGGACAAAATGGCAACCAACAGATTGGGAAAAGATCTTTACCAATCCCACATCCGATAGAGGAGTAATATCCAATATATAGAAACAACTCAAGAAGTTAGACTCTAGACAACCAAATAACCCTATTAAAAATGGAGTATAGAGTTAAACAAAGAATTCTCAACTGAGGAAGCACAAATGGCCGAGAAGCACCTAAAGAAATGTTCAGCATCCTTGGTCATCAGGGAAATACAAATCAAAACAACCCTGAGATTCCACCTCACACCAGTCAGAATGGCTAAGATCAAATACTCAGGTGATAGTAGATGCTGGCGAGGATGTGGAGAAAGAGGAACACTCCTCCATTGTTGGTGGAATTGCAAGATGGTACAACCACTCTGGAAAACAGTCTGGCAGTTCTCAGAAAATTGGACATAGCATTACCTGAGGACCCAGCTATACCACTCCTGAGCATATACCCAGCAGATGCTCTAACATATAACAGACATATGTTCCACTATGTTCATAGCAGCTTTATTTATAATAGCCAGAAGCTGGAAAGAACCCAGATGTTCTTCAACAGAGGAATGGATACAAAAAATGTGGTACATTTACACAATGGAATATTAGTCAGCTATTAAAAACAATGAATTCATTAAATTCTTAGGCAAATGGATGGAACTAGAAAATATCATCCTGAGTGAGGTAATCCAATCACAAAAGAAACACACATGGTATTCATTCACTGATTATTGGATTTTAGCCCAGAAGCTTGAAATACCCAAGATTCAACTCACAAAACCACATAAAGCTCATGAAGAATGAAAACCAATGGGGGGGGGGAGCTTTGGTGCTTCTTAGAAGGAGTAACAAAATACTCAAGGGAGCAAATATGGATAGAAAGTGCAGGACAGAAACTGAAGGAGGGGCTGTCCGCAGACCATTCCACCTGGGTATCCATCCCATGTGCAGTCACCAAAGGTAGGTGCTGATGTGGATGTCAGGAGGTGCATGCTGACAGGAGTCTGACATAGCTGTCTCCTTAGAGATCTGCAAGAATCTGACATATTCAGAGGCAGATGCTCACAGCTAACCATTAAACTGATCATGGGGTTCTCAATGGAGGAGTTAAAGACTGAAGAAGTTGAAAGGGTTCGCAACCCCATGAGGAGAGCAACAATACCAACCAACTAGAAACTCCAGGGTCTAAACCACCAGCCTGGGAACACTTAGGGAGGGACCTATGGCTCCAGGTGTATATGAAAAGGAGGATGATCCTGTCAGGTATAGTTGGGAGAGGAGATCCTTGGTCCCATGAAGGCTGGACGTCGTGTGTGGGGGAATTCAAGGGTGGGGAGGTGAGGTGTGATGGGGTAGGTGGGGGCACATCCTCATAGAAGCAGGAGGAGGGGATGGCATACGGGGTTCCTGGGAGGTAGGAGAGGGAAAATGGGTTAAGGGGAGTATATCTGAAATGTAAATAAAGTATCCAATAAAAAAAATCAGAGTAGTACCCCCTTTATACATGATAAATGGGCTCGAAAAGAAATTCGGAAAACAACACCCTTCACAGTAGCCACAAATAATATAAAATACCCTGATGTAACTCTAACCAAGCAAGTGAAAGAATTATATGACAAAAACTTCAGATCTGTGAATAAAGAAATCAAAGAAGATATTGGAAGCGGGAAAGATCTTACATGTTCATAGATATGTGGGATTAACATAGTAAAAATGGCCAGTTTACTAAAAGCAATCTACAAAGTCAATGCAATTCCCATCAAAATTTCAAAACAATTCCTTATAGACCTTGAAAGAGCAATCCTCAATTTCATATGTAAAAATCATAAACCCAGGATAGCAAAAAAATTATCCTGTACAATAAAAGAATTTCTGGAGGTATCACAATCCCCAATTTCAAGCTGTACTACAGAGCAATAGTAATAAAAACTGAATGTTATTGGCATAAAAACAAACACATTGATCAATTGAACAGAATTAAAGACCCAGAAATAAACCTACACACCTATGGACACTTCATTTTTGACAAAGAAGCCAAAACCATGCAATGGAAAAGAGAAAGCATCTTCAACAAATGGTGCTTGTCCAACTGGATGTCTACATGTAGAAGAATGCAAATAGATCTATATCACTATGCACAAAACTCAAGTCCAATTGGATCAAAGACCTCAACATAAAACTGGATACACTAAATCTCATAGAATACAAAGCAGGAAATAGCCTTGAATACATTGGTACAGGAGACAATGTCCTGAACAGAACACCAATGAATCAGGCTCTAAGATCAACAGTTGTTACATGGGACCTCATGAAACAGAAAAACTTCTGTAAGGCAAAGGATATTGCCAATAGGACAATCTTCTCCCTACAGACTGGGAGAAGATCTTCACTAACCCTACATCCAAGAGGGCTAATGTCCAAAATTTATAAAGAACTCAAGAAGTTACACTCCAAAATCCCAAATAACCCAATTAAAAAATAGGGTAGAGTGCCAAGCAGACAATTCTAAACAGAGGAATCTTGAATGGCTGAGAAGCATTAAAGAAATGCTCAATATCCTTAGTCATCAGGGAAACACAAATCAAAATGACCCTGAGATTCTACCTTATACCAATCAGAATGGCTAAGATCAAAAACTTAAGTGGTAACACATGCTGGCAGGATGTGGAGAAAGGGGAGCACTCCTCCACTGCTGTTGGGATTGCAAACTGGTACAACCACTCTGGAAATCAATCCGGTGGTTTCTCAGAAAATTGGAAATAGTTGAACCTTAAGACCCATCTATACCATCCCTGGGCACACACTCAAAAGATGCCTGACTATACCACAAAGACACTTGCTCAACTATGTTCATTACAGCTTTATTGGTAATAGCCAGAAACTGGAAACAAACTTGATATCCCTCAATTGAAAAAGAAATAAAGAAATTTTGGCACATCTACACAATGGAATGCTATTCAGCTATTAAAAACAAACAAAGACATCATGAGATTTGCAGGCACATGGATGGAACTAGAAAATATCATCCTGAGTGAGGTAATCCACACTCAGAAATATACACATGGCATGTTCTCACTTATAAATAGATATTAGCTATAAAGTACAGGATAACACAGACCCAAAGAAGCTAAGTTACAAAGAGGGCCAAAGGGAGAATGCTTGAATCTCACTGAGAAAGGGAAACAAAACAGACATCAGAAGTGGATGGAAAGAGAGAACTGGGTGGGAGAAGGGGTGCATAGGGAAACGGGGGTTGGGGATCAGGTGTGGGGATAGCAGGGGGTGAGAGGGATGGGAAAGAGAAAGGAAATTGGTGGGTGCATCTCTGGGACAAGTCAGAGACCTGAGATGTGGGACTGGAGACCTAGGAGGATATGGGGATACACCTGGCTGACACTCTTTTTTTTTTTTTATAGATTAATCAAAGCTTATATATTTGCCAATGATCAGTAACAAGATACCCATACAATCAGAAGTGTAACCCAATACCCAACCTAGGCATACCAACTACCTTTGACTGCTACAGACACGTGAACATCCATCTCCATTGCTCCTATATCTCTGCCATTTTCCTCTCTCCTAGCTTCTCTTCTTCCTTTTATCTCTTCCTCTCCTAACTCCTCCTCTTCCTTTCGTAACTCCTCCTACCTTAGCTCCTCCTACAGCTAACTCTGTAGCATTTCTTAAAACTATATACTCCAGTTCCATCTGTTTTCTTGAAAAGTTCTTAATTTCATTTTTTTCCTCTATGGATGAGAAAAATTCCATCTTATGTATGCCCCACATTCTTCTTTTATTTATTTATTTATTTATTTATTTTCCTTTTTTAATTTTATTTTTTTTTTGCTTATTCACTTTATAACCCGTCCCAGTCACCCCCTCCCACAGTCCTTCCCCATCTCTTGTTTTCTGAGTACCCCCTCCTCCTGTATCCCCCACCCTGCCACTTTAAGTCTCTGAGAGGCTAGGTGCTTCCTCTCCCATTGAGGCCAGATGAGGCACCCAGCTAGAAGACCATACTCCATATACAGGCTGCATGTTTTGGGATAGCCCCCACTCCAGATGTTTGAGACCTGCATGAAAACCAAGCTGCACATTTACAACAATGTGCAGGGAGGCCTAGGTTCAGCCCATGGAGGTAGATCTGTGTAGACTAGGTATGCTCCACGGTTGGTGATTCAGTCTCTGAGAGCTCCAAGGGTTCAGGTTGGTTTACTCTGTTGATCTTCCTGTGCAGTTCCTATCTCCTTAGGGCCCGCAATCCTTCCACCTATTCTTCTTTAAGAGTCCTCAAGCTCCATCCACTGTTTGGCTCTGGATGTCTGTATCTGTCTGAGTCAGCTGCTGGTTAGAGCCTCTCAGAGGACAGCTTGCCCTGTCTGTTCTCAGGCTGGAGGTTTAGATCCTGGAGCTCTGGTTGAACTGGCTGACACTCTTGGCAGCAGGGAATATGGAGCCTGAAGTGGCTACCTCTTGTAGCCAGGCAGGACTTCTAGTGGAGGGAGGGGGTCATCAACCTACCCACAAAACCTTTTACCCCAAATTTTCCCTGCCTAAAAGATGTGTAGGGATAAAGATGGAGCAGAGATTGAGGGAATGAGCAACCAATGACTAACTCAACTTGAGACTGAACACATGGGAGAGAGCCAGTCTGACACTATTAGTGATACTCTGTTACACTTGCAGACAGGAGCCTACCATAACTGTCCTCTGAGAGGCTCCACTCAGAAGCTGACTGAAACAGATATAGATACCCATAGCCACACATTGGACAGAGATCAGGGACTCTTATAGAAGAGATGAGAGAAGGACTGAAGGCCCTGGAGGGAATGGGAACCCTACAAGAAGACCTACAGAGCTAACTAACCTGGGCGCAGGGGCTTATAGAAAATGATTCACCAACAAAAGAGCAAGCATAGACTGAACCTAGGCCCCCTCCATGTATGTAGCAGATGTGCATCTTGGTCTTCATGTCAGTCTCACAATTGGAATGGGGATTGTCTCTGACTTGGATTCTGTTGATCCCTTTCCCCTAGCTGGGTTGCTTTGTGTGGCCTCAGTGGGAAAGGATGCACTTAGTCCAGACAAGATTTGATATGCTAGGTCAGGTTGGTACCTGGGGATGGGGAGAAGGGGAGAGGAAAATGGGGAAGGAGGATAGGAGGCTTGGACTGGGAAGGGAGGAGGTGGGAGAGCTGCCATTCGGATGTAAATTGAATAAATAAATAAATTAATTAAAATATATATAAGAGTAAAAGAACTAAAAGACCAATTCAAATAATGGCCCTAGAATCTAAACAGAGAGTTCTCAAAAGAAAGATAAATGATAAGTAATATCTCAAAAATGATCATCCCAAGTATTTAAGGAAATGGAAAAAGAATTTTGAGATTCCATCTTTAGTCAGAATGACAAAGATTAGTAAAACAATGGACCCCAAATGCTAGAGGGGATGTGGGGAAAAGGCACCCCATATTCATTGCTGGGGAGACTGCAAACTGGTCTGGCCACTCTGGAAATCTATTTGGAGAATTATTAAAATAGAAAAATAAGATCTACCATATGACTAAGCTTCACCAATCCTTGGCATATGTCCAGAGGACTTAGCATACTATTCCAGAGATACTTGTTCAGATGTGTTCATTACTGCTCTATTCCCAGTATCTGTAAAATGTAAATGACCTAAATGCCCTTCAACTGATGAATGGATAATGAAAATGTAGTACCTACATAATATAGCATTCTACTCAGCTGTAAAGAAATAAAATCATGAATATTTTCAGGTAAATGGAACTAGGAAATATTAAGTGGGATAACAGACACAGAAAATAAGTCACATGTTCATTCTCATCAGAAGATCCTAGCTCCAAGTTCTCAAGCAGTAAAACAAAAATGGACAAAATCTAGGGTGGGGTCAGAGTGTAATAAAGAGCAGTGTAATAAATCTTAAGGGGAGATGGGATAAATGGGTGACTATAAATAGGGATGTGGAAGAAGATAAATACAGAGGAAACAGGAAACAAGGTAAAATAACAGTACAGATGTCAGGAATTTATAAGGAATCATACCATCAACTATCTATCCAAAATGCTTATAATACATACAAGTTTGTATAAAAATATACATAGATAGTTTAAATTAAAATGTCCTATCTTGGCTGACAATGCTTTTTCCAATACTCAAACACCATCTGACTAAAACCCTAATATCATACATGAGAAATCTTCTTTTGAGTTTTGGTTAGGGTTGCCCAAGAGATTTCCAAAAAATTATAGCTTCTTGCTATTGTCTTTGGTTGGCACCCAGACATGGAATATTATTGCTGAAGACATCATGTACTTCAGCCAAGAGACACTGATTTGGAATTGACCTGATTGATTGATTTCTCCCTGATTGGAATTGACCTGAACGATTTTTCCCTGAGAACTAGCTTTCATGGTACCAGAAGGCATCATGTCTCTTCCAAGTAAAGGAGGCAACCAAAAATTTTGCCCACCTATGAACCACATCAATGACCAGCATGGATGGATAACCTTAAGGATGCAATAATGACATGCATTCATTGGCTGTAACAAACAGCTCTCTAATTGGATTTCAAACTCCTCCCAATCAACAAGTGGGAACTCATGTCTGGTACTGGAAACCTAGTTAACTCCTCAATGCTAGTGACATGAATCTTGGAGGAGAAACTACAACCTCCACTATACTAAACCAGTATAATTCCCAACTACATTGTAAATATTTGTCCTTACAGCCAAAGCTTAAGTAAGTGTATTCCTCACCTCTCATCAAAACATCTCTTTGCAACAGACAGGTAGAATTTTAGAAAACCAAATGTGCTCAAAATGCAGTAAGCCCAGTCTCAAGGATCGGGAATCACTGTGGAAAGAGGGAGACAGGAGTACAAAGATTGTAAGAATCAACAGAACAGGGAGTTTGCTGTGAGATTTGTCTCCTAGGAATGTCAGAAGTTATGCACAACATCTCACCAACATGACTGTCTAAACATGAGTTGAACAAGAACAATAATAGACATGCTAATGTGGACTTACATTCTTATTGTCAAGTTCAGGGGGGTAACCAATGACAATACAATGAATTGCTTGTAATGTATGGTAATTCATCATACAACAATCAAAAAGATACAACCCATTCCTAGCTCTGTTTTTTTTTTTTTTTTTATTTGCTAGAGTGTGACATATAAGTGAGGTATTCTTTCACCTCCATTATTGGTGACTCAACTTAAACTGTATTTGTGTTTTTTAGGAGGATTCTGTAGTACTAAGTTTCTGTATGGCTTTTCAAAAGGCTATTAGTGTTAGTTATGTCTCCCCAGAGTCTCTCTTCTTCCCTTCCCTGCCCTCCCATCCCTATCACACTTGATCCTTCCTGTTCCATTTCTCCCATTCTTCCTTTATAATACTTTATTTTATTTCCTCTTCCTTGAAAGATTCCTTCCTCCCGCATTGTGATGGCTATTCTTGTCAACTTGACTATATCTGGAATTAACTACAATCCAAAAGTGGAGCGCACACTTGTGAGGGATTTTTGCTTAATTTGAAATAGGTAGATCCACTTCTAATCTGGACCTGTGAAGTAGGAAGATACATGTCTTTAAATCTGGATCCTGAAATGGGAAGACACACACACCTTCAGTTTGGATCTTGAGGCAGAAAGACACACCTCTAATCTGGGCTACACCTCCTGCTGGGAGCCTATATAAGGACATGGAAAAAGGAAGATTTTGCTCTTTGATTTCTTGTTTCACCTACTAGCAAGTCTATTTCTTCATGGGCAATTGAAGTGGAAACTTAAGGGTTCTTTGGAGAGTCAATTGTGTTGGATGGTGTTTTGCTGGGCAAACTTGTAAAGAAATGTTTTGTTAAAGTGGACAGAGGTACGAAACGCTAAGGCAGACTCATGAAGCAATGTTTCACTGAAGCAGACACAGGAGAAAGGATGTTCTGCTAAAGCAAGCACGTGAAAGGACACATGATAAAGGATATTTTGCTAACAGTGAGCATGGATTGGTCTGCCTTACATTTCATAGTTGAGCTCCATTTGTTGGGATTCCAAGGATTTTGGTGATTGGAGGTACATGCTTAGGAAAGACATGTGTTGAGGCAAGACATGTGGAGAACACGTGATATCTGGAGGGTATGAATAGAACTCGAAGGAGTGACAGAGAGAGAGCTTGGCTTGCTAGTACACCTAGATGTGCAATGCTTGTGGGTCTCCCATCTTCTCTGATCTTCACGTTCCTGAGAGAGGCACAGCTGAGAACTTCTCCTGGTGTTTCTGCTGGTCCCTCCTGCTGACTCAAGCTGAGAGTGAGGCCTGACTGTCTGTGCTAGGTTGTGTCACCACTGTTGCTAACCCAATTCTACTGAACTGAACTGCTGGTGTATTTGTGAAGTGTCTGTGAGTGGACTGAGCTGCTGCTGCTGACCTGTGAACTGATTTCCAGACAACACAGACAGGAGTTGCTCCAAAGAACCTTTCTTAACAGGTCCATTTTTTCCCAGCCCCCATATCCTTTCTTTTCCACTACCTCTGGTGGGTGGTGGGCTACAAGGAAGGTTTTGGGTGGAAGTGGGGGGAATGGGGAAAGGGGATAACATCTGAAATGTAAATAAAATATCCAATAAAAATAAGAAAAAATAAAAAATAATAATTCAAAAAAATGTTTAAGAACCATCAGTAAAAATAGGATTTGAAAAAATTAAAGTTACAGGCAATAGAATTTACTTCATTGGAATTCTAGCCTCTTCTGAAGAGCAGCTAAGACAACCAGGCTTATAGAATGAGCAACCTCTGTATCCTTGGACTTTCCATTCATAGCCCACCACTGTTGGCTTAACTGGACTGTGCAGCCTGTAAGTCATTCTAATAAATCCCCTTTCTATGTATACAGAAAGATTCATTCTATAAGTTCTGTTACTCTAGAGAAACTTGTGTAGGTATTCCAAATAAAACACTGTATCTAAAGCTTAAAAACTCAATGTTCACATATAAGAGAAAACATGCAATGATTATCTTTCTGGATCTGGATTAACTCACTTAGGTTGATTGTTTCATATCCATCAATTTACCTGCAAATTTCATATCTCTTAACAGCTGAACAAAATTATACCCAGTATATGTGCCACATTTCTGTTATCCATTTATCAGTTGATGGGCAACTAGGCTATTTCCAATTTCTGGCCTTTATTATGAATACAGCCTCAATGAACATGGATGATCACACATCTCTGTAGTATGATATAGATTCCTTTGCATATATGCACAAGAATGGGATAGCTGGATTTTGAGGTAGATCTATTCCCAGCTTCCTGAGGAACTGTCCCACTGATTATCATAGTGACTGCACCAAGAGTGAATAAACTGTTCTCATTTCACTACATCTTTGCCAACATTATTATCATTTTATTTTTAATCTTAGCTATTCTGACTTTTTGAAAATAAAATTAATTTTAATTTTTTTAAAATATTTATTTACATCTCAAACACTGTCCCCCTCCCGGTCCCTCCTCACAGACTTGCTCCCTGATCCCCCTTCCCTTCTTCTCTGACAGGGTGGGGCCCCACAGAGTATCCCCCGACCTTGGCACATCAAGTCTTCTGCCAGATTAAGCACATCCTTTCCCAATGATGCCAGACAAGGCAGCCCCGTTGGGGAACAGATACCATAGTCAGGCTACAGCTTTACAGAGAGCCTCCATTCCAGTTGTTGGGGGACCGGCATGGAGACTGAACTGCAAATCTGCTACAATGTTCTAGAGCCTCCAGCCCATGTATGTTCTCTGGT
This sequence comes from Mastomys natalensis, assembly GCA_021653895.1. Lineage (NCBI taxonomy): Eukaryota > Metazoa > Chordata > Mammalia > Rodentia > Muridae > Mastomys > Mastomys natalensis. The sequence continues at coordinate 6,662 of JAJTUV010003910.1, read as the reverse complement.
TGGCGGCTCAGTCTCTGAGAGCCCCCAAGGTCCAGGTTAATTGACTCTGTTGGTCTTTCTATGGGGTCCCCATTCCCTCCAGGGCCTTAAATCCTTCCCTCATTTCTTCTAGAGGTCCCAGACCTCTGTACAATATTTAGCTTTCAATAAGTACAAGTATTAAGAAAGGTAAAGAGTTGTGTAAAAATAGTAATTGTCTAGAGCATACAAGAGAGAGACTTACATTTAAATATCTTTTTAAAATTAATACATTTATTTACATCAAACACTGCACCCTTTAGGTTCTGCTGTCACAGAGACCCTCCTCCATCCCCACTTCCCTTCTCCTCTGAGAAGGTGAGCTCCCTGGTATGCCCCACCCTGGTGCATCAAGTCTCTGCCAGGGTAGGCACATTCTCTCTCACTGAAGCCAGTCAAGGCAGCCCTGTTAGGGAACAGATACAACAGCTAGGCCACAACTTTTGAGAGAGCCTCTACTGCAATTGTTGGGGGGCCCACATGGAGACTGAGCTGCATGTCTGCTACATATATGCCACCTTTAATCCTCCCCCAGAGTCTAACATAATGAGTTTCTGACCTCTGTGCAATGTTTGGTCTCTGCATCTGATTCAGTCAGCTGCTGGGTAGAGCCTCTCAGAGGACAGTTATACTAGGCTCCTGTCTGAAAGCGTATCATTAATAATGTCAGGGATTGGTGTTTGCCCATGGGATGAGTTTCAAGTTGGCCAATTATTGCATTTTTTTTCAGACAGGACAAATTTTGGGTTGAAAGCTTTGTGAGTGGGTTGGTGACCTTATCCCTCCACTGAGGGGCCTGCCTGGCTACAGGAGGTGGCCTCTTGAGGTCCATGTCCCCACTGTTAGGCATCTTGGCTAAGGTCACCTGCATTAACTACTGGGAGCTTCCCCCATCTCAGGTCCCTGGGACTTCCTAGAGGTAACATCGTTTTAATTTTCATCTCCCTGATAGCTCAAGATGTTGATCATTTCATTTAGGCCATTTAATTTTCATCTTCTAAGAAATCTCTGTTTAGACACATGCCCCACTTTTATTAGGCTATTTTTTGATGTTTATTTTTATTTTTGGTTCTCTGTATATAATAATCCTGTCAGGTGTGTAGCTCATAGAGACTTTTCCACTTCGGTAAGCTATCTCATTTAGTAAAATGACTGTTTCATTTGCTATACAGAAGCTTTTTAGTTTCATGTGGCCTATTTGTCAGTTGTTGGTCTTAATGCCCATATTATTGAGGTCCTATTTAGCAAGTCCTTTACTTTGGTTACATAAGTACCAAAGAAACTAGACAAATTAATTAAGAGTAAGATTAGCAAATGAAACTGCCACCCAAGAGGCCCAACAAGCAGCTGACTGAGAATGAGGAAGATACCCAACCATTAGACTGAAGTTGAGGACCTATGTGATTGAATCAGGGGAATGATGGAAGATGTTGAGGAGGAGGGCGACCCTATAGGAAGACCATCAGTCTCAACTAACCTGGACCCCTGAGATCTCTCAGACACTGAGCCACTAACCAGGCAGCATACACCAGCTGGTCTGAGGGCCCCAACACGTCTATAGCAGAGGACTGGTCTGGCCTCAGTGGGAGAAGATGGGCCTAACCCTTGAGTGACTTGAGGCCCCAGGGAGTGGGGAGGCCTGGTGGGGTGGGAGACATCCTCTTGGAGATAAGGGAGGAGGAATGGTGGGATGAGTAACTGTAGGAGGGTGGACTGGGAGGGGGCAACGCCTGGACTATAAAAAATAAAAGTAATTTTTAAAAACGGAAGAAAGCAAGTAGGGTTGAATCTTCCAGATCAGTACCAGCTCATTTCTTCATGCTTTATGGCTCAAGTGTGTGAAGTATTCAGCAATAGGGCCTTATCTCCAAGTTCTAGATGGTAAAGAGCAACTGCTGAAAACCCCATCCTGAAATGTCTGTAGGAAGTAACCTAGAATATTTACCACAAATTAAATATATATTTAAATCATATTTTGAATATATTTTACATATTAAAGAGAAATATGTATTTCTTCATCATACACGGGGTCTTCATATAAATAAAGATTTCCTTCTGCTCATTGCTCTATACCTATTTTTTTTAGTGCTTGCAGAGTAAGTACTGAATAAACACCTCATTAGTTAATATAGTAAGGTTTTTCTCTGTGCTAACTACACTATCCACTGAACGTCTTGCTCTTCCTTACTTCAGAACTTACAAAATAGTATGACATATTTAAATATTTTAATTGTAATAATATATGTGGAGTTAGACTATTAGAAACAAGATAGTTTAATAACTAAAATATCTGACAAGGCATTATCAAAATATCTGTTATATTCTAAAATACTGGAGCTTTTACTGGACAGTCAACAATACACCTTGAGGTCACAGAAAAATTAAAATTGCTCTGCTACTGTGTACTCATCCTGCTTGTTTAACCTACATTTAAGGGAACAAATGGAACAACCAATTTTACTTGCCTCGATTTGTTCTATAGTCAACTTTTACAATATAATATAATGCATAGCTGTAATCTTAAGATACATAGTCTTCCATGCCCCTGACTCAGAGAGCAATGCAAGTGTTTCATATGTGTGCTATGACCATAAAAGCTAGAAACAAAAAATACAGATTGAAAGCAACCTTATAAAATGAATATCTGCCATAAACATTGAAGATAACATGTAGCTATTGTTTGATACATAATGATGTTTGTAATAACATTTGTGAACTGCATCTATTGGTGTCAGATGTCACCCCTTGAAAAACAAAAATTTATATAAAGTATCCATTCGCTCACCTACTCATGTAATTCTTTCTATGCTGTTCAATAACCAAGCATGCAAAGTCCTTTTTAAGGATACAAACACAGAGACACATATACAAAGACACAGTGCCAGATTCACAAGGCACCATTCAAATAGACCCAGATTTTGACTCATACACAACAGACAAGAAATGATGGAAGGCACAAGGCAGGAAAAGTTGAGAATTTAAATCTGAACTTGCTTTTCGTTAAATTACTCCAAGAGGAAATGATATTTTAAACATTATGTTTTTAATTGAAAAAGAATTACACCTCTTTCCCTTTTCCCAGCCCCTCCCAGCTATCTTTCATTGACCCACTCCTATACACCCAATTCCCTGTTCTTTTACTTAGTGTTACATCCCTTTTCTTTTAATTGTTATGTGTGTGTGTGCCCCACCCCCACATATAAAACACTTGCTGAGTCTGTTGCTTATGTGTATATGGTTTCAGGATTAATAACACTACATTTGACAAACAATAAAGGAACTACTCCTTTGGAGAACTAATTCTCCTTTTCCCAGCAGTTATCAGTTGCTTGTAGGTTTTTGTGGTTTTGGTTTTGTTTTGTCTACTGGCAAAGCCATGAGAAATTTCTTCTCTTCCTCATTAACATTCCACTGATATTGCCATTGTTTCAGTTTTGTTTATGCAGCCATTTCTAGAAGAGTCTATTTAACAGTAGACCCTCTGGTATTCTGGCTCCTATAATCTTTCTGCCTCCTCTTCTGTGATGATGTTCCCTGAGTAATAGATACAGGATCTTTGTGTAGATGTATCTGTTAGGACTGACCGCCACACAATCTGTTGATCTCTTCATTGTGTCTATCTGTGGTTTTCTATGATGGTCTTCATTTGCTGTAAAGAGAAGGTTCTTTGATGAAGTGTGGTAGCCACACTTATTTTTGTATATAAGTTTTAACAAGTAGTGAGAAATTGTGCTGCTCTAGCAATGTGGCAGAAGTAGATTCTTTCCTAAGGTCCATGACCTCACTAGCGTCAGGAAGCTGTTGACTGCCACTGACATGTGAATGCTACTTCTTGCACTATTTTGCATATCTTGTCAAATTCATAATCATCCTGATTCACAGGTGTTGCTGCTGAGTAGGATTGTTTAATGGCTTTCCTCCTTTCACAGATTGCTTGGTATTTCCTAGAACCACAGAAGCTAGATCTCAGGAAAGTGGCTTTTGGGTCAGATCTAGCTCAAGCATCTTAGTCCTGTGTCTTCAGAAGTATGCCCCTAAACTCCTGGGCAACAACAAAGAGCTAAATTAGTGGGTTTTGTTGTTTTAGGAGTCATGTGGACTACCCTGACCAACAACTTGAAAGGAAGTTTCTTTTGTCTGATACTGGAATCATTTTCTGCTCTTCATCTGCCAGAAGATTAATATATACAATATACAAAGCACTCAAAAGCAAAGAATCAAGAAAAAAATGATCCAAATAAAAAGTGGGATAGGGGTTTAAACTGAGAGTTCTCAATAGAAGACATTTAAAGTTGGCTGAGAAATACCTCAAAAGGTGTTTATCATCAGAAATTAGGGAAATGCAAATTAAAACAACTTTGAGACTTTGCTTGACTTCAGTCAGAACAGCTAAGATCAAACAAAGTAACAATGAATGCTGGAGAGGTTGTGCTGAAAGAGGAATCTTCATTCTCTAATGGTAAGAATACAAATTAGTGCAGTTACTCTGGAAATCAGTGTGGAGAATTTTCAAAAATCACAGTGGGGAAATCTCAAAAGCTAAAAATAAAATCTATCATTTGACTCAGCTATACCACTCTTTAGCATATACATAAAGGACTTAACATTCTTATTCCACAGATACTTGCTCAGTAATGTTCATAACTGCCCTATTGACAACAGCCAGATAAATAAAGCAACCTAAATGTCCTTCAACAGAAAGTGGATAATGAAAAAGTGGTACATAAACACACTGGAATATTACTCAGCTGTAAAGAACAATGAAATCATGAAGATTGCAGGTAAGTGGATGGACCTAGAAAAGATTATATTGAGTGAGGTAACCCAGACCCAGTAAAACAAACAACCAAACCACACATTCTCTCTCATCTGTGTTTTTTAGCTCAAAATCTTCAAATATGAGTATATAACATGGAGTAACCATAGAAACCAAGACAGTATAAAATATAAAGGAACCATATTGGGGATGGTGTGGGAAGAGAATAGTAGGTTACAGATACATGAAGTGGGAAATGGAATAGTGGAGAGGGCAACAACTAAGGAGAAGGAAGAAAGAAGAGGAGGAGGAGGAGGAAGAGGAGGAGGAGGGAGGAGGAATCCATAATGAAAAGTTGGAATGAGAGAAAAATAACATCAGGGTTGTTTGATAATGACTCAAGGAACTAAGATTTTAATATTTATGTTTTCTCCTCCCCCTCCTCCATCTGTGTGTGTGTGTGTTTGCATTTCTAAGCTACTTGGATTGATAATGCTCCACATAAGAAACATACAATAACAAAAAAACCCAGTACTAGGCATAGCAAGTTCCCTTAATTTCATTTTCTTATTGCAATACCAACACACTAGGGGGACTCTGAGTTCATTAGTAATGCATTCAAACTGATGCCAAATATATAGTAGACTTTTTATGGGCTATATTAGTGCCTTTCCCCTTGTATTCATAAAAGACACATTTCAAGATTGCCAATGGATTTCGAAAGCCATAGATAAGGGCTAATCTGAGTACTTATTAATATGCACAGTGACCATGACTTTTGCCACTTGAAGTTCAACTGAAAAACTAACATAGATTTATTTTTCTTTCTTTGCAATTTCATAAGTGGAAGATTTATTCTTTCTTTGTGAAATAATTTGTGAAACTGTTACCTTTCATTTATAATGTAGCATTTTTAGTATATCTGAATTTACAGCATTATTCATCTTGTGTTTTAGAGATATTAAGTAAACTAAGGATTACTTAAACACGACCACTGCAGTTCTATGACAGTTGATCTCCTGGTTTATACAGCTACTACATGGCCAACACATGTCAATTGTATATAGTATAGATACATTAGACAAAAGGGTTATTCAGGACTGCATGGACAGAACAAAATAGCTTAATATTTTACCATGCTACTCATAATAGTAGGTAATAGGGGCCTGTAATTTAACGCTTAAATTGTTTGTTTCTCAATGTAATGTTTTCAGTTGTGGTTACCAGTTACCACAAAGTGAAATCAACTATTAGGGATGATTAACTTACTTGGCATCAAACAAAGTGACAGACTGTATATAGCCCAAGAGACATGGATAGATGTTATAAGACATAATGAACAAATAAAAAAGGAGTATTTATTCTATAGTATCATTTATTATGAACTAAAACATACACACAAGAAAAAAAACATCTCATAATGATTCATACTTGGAGATGAAGAGATGGCTCAGCAAGTAAGAGCACTCATTACTCTTCTGAAGAGTGCTAGTATAATACTCAGCTTTCAGAAGCAGTTTACAACCATCTGTAACTACAGTCCAAGGGATCCAATGCCTGCTTTTGGCCTTCATGGGTACTGCACACTCATGGTACACAGACATATATGCAAGCAAAACACACATATATGTAAAAATAGTAAAATTTAAAAAGATTTCACACTTAAGTAAGAATCAAACTATTTCAATTGGAGTTGAGTAAGACAGAATACATACAAAATCAAATAAATTTTTAAAAAGTGGTGCATTTTACACAGACCAATGATGAAAATGTACCATGAATTAATGAAGAATAAGTATGGTTAGACAATTCTGTCATTCATTAATTTTTAAAAATATAATATGCTAAATATATTCCATTATTATAAACTAATATATTCCAGATACTA
>JAJTUV010003909.1:0-34365 GCA_021653895.1 Mastomys natalensis | reverse complement strand
AACACCTACGAAGTAAATCTAACAAAACCACCTGGATGAGGGGAAAGATGGGACCAGTTAACAATCTTAACAATCTTAACAATGAACCCAATCATGTTGATAGCTGCTTAGAGAAATGCATGCTTTCTACATGGGATTGACAATGAGTATATCAAAGAAATTTCACAGCAGGCCCCATGATCAGGAGTAGTTTGACAACAAAACATGGCTTCATGAGATTATATTTTGTATTTCTTTTGTTTCTGTTTCAGTATTTCATTCTAAGTGTGAGAATTAACATGAAAGAGAGAATGTGGGTGTGTAGGGAGATGTTAAAACACCTGGGGAGGAATTAGGAAAATAGAATTTTTAAGTTAAAATTTATTTAAAATAATAAGGAAAATGACAAATTTATACATGCAGGACTCAATAGGATAAAATTCAGTAATCAGCAATATATTTCTATACTATCACCAGTGTTTGTATTTGATTTTAAAGTCAAAATATTGGCAAATAAAAATTTTGTCTATCAAAGTTATTTCTTATGTTTAATTTATGAATTTATTTTATTATTATATTCAATTTAAAATTAGGACATTTTCTTGTTTTGTTTTAATATAAATAATATTGATGTATAAAAATAAAGTTAGAGAGTAAATCCCCACATTGCTTTGTTGGTTTTCTGGTTGCACTGTTTAACAACCCTTCAAATGCTAACAATATAGACCTTCATGCCACCAGTATTGTATATTGATTGTTGTTTTCCAATTTAGAATGGTTTTTGCTTCCTTTTTTTGACTTTATTATCTGGTTTAGGATGTTAAAAACTGTATTGTTTAATATCAGTTTCTAGTAATTTATGTAGTCCCAGACTGAAAAAAGTTACTCATTAATTTATTGATGCTGTTTGTTTCCCAGCACGTGGTCATTTCTAATTTGAAAATCTATAATTTCATCAATTTGTCTACAATTGACATGAATTCATTTTGCATTGCTGAAAGTTGAAGTAAGTATGGTTATTTGTATGTTATTAACCATTAGTGTTGATTTTATGTTCCATTACCAAATTTCGTGACATGAAAAGAAGAAATATTGGATTCACTAGGACTTAGAGAATCAGGGAATGTTCCTCAGATAGAATTAGCATTTGGACCGAGCATCCTGTTGACTGGCCAAGGTGCACTCTACTTCCTTCTTCTCCAGCTGGATTGTCCTTATGTAAGAGAGATCTGCCTTATGAATATGCAAATCATCTGAGTCTATGATGATAAATACAGGTTTTATCCACAGCACACTACATCATATGAAACTGTTTTAACTACAGTTATTGAATAACAAGGTCTTTATCATGAAAGGACCTGGATCATCCCCTTCCTGATGGCAGTCACTACAGGTTAGGGGATCCTAAGTTTCAAACTTGGGGGACCATTAAAACTGTGGTGATAGTAACATTCAATTTGCCTTTCTTTCTACAGGGGTCAATTCAGAGATCCAGCTGCAGCAGTCTTGAGCTGAGCTCGTGAGGCCGGGGGCCTCAGTGAAATTGTCCTGCAAGACTTCTGGCTATACCTTTACAGATTATTATATGCATTGGGTGAAGCAGAGGCCTGGACAGGGCCTGGAGTGGATTGGAAGGATTTATCCTAGAAATGGTGATACTAAGTACAATGAGAAGTTCAAGGGCAAGGCCACACTGAGTGCAGACACATCCTCCAGCACAGCCTACATGCAGCTCAGGAGCCTGACATTCTGAGGACACTGCTGTCTATTTCTGTGCAACACACAGTATTGCAACCACATCCTGAGTGTGTCAGAAATATAGAAGAGCAGGAAGTTGCCCTGGGCCTGAGGTGACAGAGAAGGTTGTCCTGAAGATTTGCTCAGAAATAATGATTCTGAGAGTCCTATGTCTGCCTCCTCCTAAGTGTTCTATATAATATTTGTCAACTTTACAATGGTGTGTCAAAATGATGCTTATTTTGAATCCCTCAAAACTATCCTATATTTTGACCAGGTTTTTTTTTTTTCCAGTGAACATCTGCATTGACATGTTTATTGTTTAATAAAAGTAAAAGAATATGCTGTTGTAATTTATTATGATCTGGATATCCTTCAAATCTAAGAAAATTGTTAATTGATGCTTAACTAGACACAAAATAAACTATATTATGAAAGTGGCAAGTTAAAACCAAACCGACAAATGTAGGCAAACAAAAAACTTTTTCATAGTTCTTTGATGTGTCTGAAACAAGAGAAGGCATATTTTTTTTTTTTTTTGAGTAGGTTACCATGGATTTGGGAGTAGCTACTTTACTTCTATAGAATCTCATACCTTAACTAAAGGGTTCATACATCTAAATATAAATTGCTTTTGGTGGTAGTAGTAAAATCAAACATTATTTTGGATTAGCAACAAAGCTGCATGCCATGCGGTAGTGTCCTGAGCATATAAAGTCTGCTGCTCTGGGAATATACTGGTCTCCTGCTTAGATAACATTGGGGCCAGAGCAATGGAATTCTTAGCTGGAATGAATGAGGTCTCATCTTGTCATCACCCAGCCCTGGGTGCCCATCCCCTCTTTGTTGGAACTGAAGTATCTTTTTTTTACCAACACTAGGTCAACAATGACTGGAAGAGTACTTTTTTTTTTTCATATTTTACAGGTATTATAGAGGAAAGTTTACTGTAATGAGGATGATTAGCAATTTTAATTTACATTGTTAATAAATATGGCCTTTCTCCTACACACACTGAAAATATAGGAAGACCCAAGAATACTGTCATAATTGAGCCATGTGTTCCTAAATTTTGCATGGTTTTTCAAATCATCAATAGCATGAGCAGTATTAGCAACTATAGAATGATTTTTTTTACAGTTAAACTTGTATTTTCCTGTATGTAGGAAAATGAGGGTATTAGGCAAAAATCTAAATTCAACAATACAACCCAAAAACCATTTGAGTTCAAAGAAAAGAATGACCAAATTGTAAATGCTTCAGTCCTACTAAAATGGGGGAAAACAATAATCATGGGAGAAATAGAGGAAGAGAGGGACTTGGGAGGGAGAGAGGAGGTGCAGGGAAAAAAAGGAGGCAGGAAAGTGTAGAGGTGACAGGTCATTATGTTCAGAGGGTCAGGAAAATGAATAAAGGTGTGTAGCAGTCGGGAAAGGGGAAATCGGGGGTAGTCACCAGAAAATCCCAGATGCAGGAAGCAGAGGCTCCCAGGAACCCAACAGGGATGACTTTAGGTGAAATACCCAACAGATGGTAGAGAGAACCTGTAAAGATTTTTCTAGAGGTTAGGCATGGCCCCCAGTTGAGGTTTGGGGCCACTGAATCATCTAAAAATATTCACCCAGAATTTCTCTATCTCTAGGAAAAAAACATGGACAAATAGGGGAGCAGAAAACTAAAGGAAAGGCATCCAGAGACTGCCCCACCTGGGGATTCATCCTCAAAAACAGAACACTACCATTAACTTCTGCCAAGATCCGAATGATATCAATGGTCAGGGACACGATGGGTATTTCTTGGTAATAACCGGAGTTGATGAGTTTATCCTAAATACACTTTGAGTCCAGTTCATTTTAAGTAAATTTTGTTTCTTCTGTGCAGGTACAGAAACTTCAGGAAAAGGGAATTCCCCACAATGTGAGCACTTTAGAGCCAAAATTGAGAAAGTCACTTATATCACTTAATCAAAGGCAAGCTCAGGTTTGAATCTTATAGTCTTCATTTTATTCTCTGTGTCTTTTAATTCTATCAGTCTAAGAGATTTCTGTCTCTGGAGTTCTCTCTCTCTCTCTCTCTCTTCTCTCTCTCTCTCTCTCTCTTTCATTTTCTTTGTGTATGTGTGTGAATAACACTTAACAAAGAACTGTACTCTGTATGCATTGTACAGTACAGAAAATATCCCTTGAAAAGAAATAAGAATACTATTAAAGATATCATTAACATGTTTAGTACAATTGATCCCTTTTTACTTATTCCAAATGACACAAATTACAAAAAAACAATACATACATCATTCTTTATGTAAACAACACATGTATGGTATTTTCAAACAATTTTTGTTATACATTCAATTGATTTATTTGAAACCTTTATTTCGTTTGTTCAGGAATTTATCATCATAAATACAAATACATATACGTTTTTGAATCAGGAGCATAGAGGAGCACATAACTCAGAGCTGTGCATTTTCATAGCATATAAACTTGATTATTTAGAATCTCAGAAAAAATTAGGTTCAGTGTGGTAAAAGAAGTTAAGTATTAGTATTTGCTATTCATAAAAAGTTAATACAGGTATTATTGGTTGGTCTGCAGTGCTTTTCTAATCACAAAAATTTCCATACTAGAAAAAGGTGCCATAAATAAATTTTTTAAATTCAAGTTTAAGGGATGATAATAAATAAAAATCTGTTCTGTTTGTTTTTTTCTAATGTGACTAAACTTATAAATTTGATATATATAATAAATATCAAACATGTAATCTATACTTCTTAGATAATCATCAGTCTCTGGTTTTTATGAAACAAGTAAAAGAAAGAAAGAAAGAAAGAAAGAAAGAAAGAAAGAAAGAAAGAAAGAAGGAAGGAAGGAAGGAAGGAAGGAAGGAAGGAAGGAAGGAAGGAAGGAAGGAAGGAAGGAAGAAGGACCTTGTTGCTAGTCAGTCAGAGCTGCAGAAGGAATCTGACTGTAAGTCAGAACTCTACGAATCCCTTGGACACGCTCTTTCATTGCTCACTGCTCACTTCTACCTCCATTTTCTAATGCCTTATCTCCTCTGTGGGGCACCTTGTCAGCAAAGTCCCTCTGACTGTCTACCAAGGAAGGCCCATGGCATCTCATTCATGAATAGGGACCCATAGAGATAAGTCTACTTTTGGTAAGAATAAGACTTCAGAGACGTGCTTTGCAATCTGCCTGGGTAAGAAATTGACCAGATAGGGAAGGATGAAAGGGCAAGAACTATAAGTAAGTCTTGGACCATAAGTAATCTATAGAAAAATGGCTTTAATGCATATAATACTGTATACTTTAAAGAAAGGGGAATCAAGTTCAGCACTTTCCAATTGACTGCTTTCTTAAGAATGTGCAGCAACTGTAGTACATGGTTTCCAGATCAAGGGAGTTTGGTTTTTAGAAACTTGAAACAGACTAAAAAAAGCATATTCATGTTTCGCATCAGAAGAGTGTGCTTAATAATATGCCTATTGAGGTTTCTTTTATTGGAATAATTTTAGGAAAGTTTTATATACTGCTAAGCCTCACGAGAAAGACATATTTCACTGCCCTTATCGGGAAAAGATCATGGAAAAGATACTCCATCATTAGATCAAATGCCTCAAAATAAATCTCTCATTATATTTTTATGCTTCTCTTGAGGCCTTTAAAATTGAGAATGACAAAGATCATGATGAAGTTTCCCTACTGCAATGTAGGGATGGGGTCACAAACCCACTTTCAAATTCTTGACACAGTATTATTCCTGTCTAAAAGAGAAGCAGGGACCTAAATGGAGCAGAAATTTAAGGAAAGACCATCCAGTAACAGGCATAACTTGGCATCCATTCCATGGTCAGGCACCAAACACTGTCAGTATTACTAATGCTATTTTGTGCTTACAGACAGGAGCCTAGCATGGCTGTTCTCTGAGAGAATCTATCGGCTGCTACCTGAGACAGGTGCAGATCCTTACTGTCAACCACTGGACTGAGGTCAGGGAGCCCTCTGGAAGAGATAGTGACAGGAATGAAGAAGCTGAATGGGATGGACACTTTATAGGAAGACAAAAAGTATCACTTACCTTGGACCCCTTGGAGCTCCTGAAGACTAAGCCTCCAAACAATCAATCATTTCTACATTAAATTCTCAGAATAAATATCTATTCATCAGCAAATTTTACTAAGCCATACCAGGAAACTATGAATATGTACCTATTTTCCTGGCTGGTCAGAATTTTTATTTTTTCCTTTACCCTGCACCTAATAAACTATTATTGTTTTCTCAGAAATAGACACCCCAAGAAGATTCCTAGATTAATGGCCTAATCAAGCTATGTGCTTATCTGTGCTTAGTGATCCACATGGGAAAGGAAGACTTTCAGATACTGGCCAGATAATGTTAATTTTATTTTTTTTTAAAAAAAGACATATTTTTCCCATAAATGGACATAAAATGAATCATAATGCAGAAAATCCCCAAGGATGAAATACACAGAGACTATAACCCAAAAGTTAGAGATAGAATGACAGTAATGCACTCAGCTTTGCTGGAACTGTGTCAAGCAGCTGGCTTCATGACTCTTGCCATTTCCAATGGAGATGGATGTACCACACAGACATCCATTTCTTCTCACAACTGATGCAGCATCCCACACTGCAGTGGTATATTAGTTTCTTTTCTATTGTTGAGATAAAACACAAAAGGCAAACGTGACTTATAGAAGCAAGAACGGAGTCTGGCTTGGAGGTCATATCTGAGTCACTACTGAATAGGAATACCCATACTGGGTCACTTTAAATGGTAAGTGGTTATTTAGTTCAAAGAAAGAAAAACAATATCAACCTACCAAACAATGCCTACTTGATAATTTGTGGCATTTCCTGAAACACTGGCTGAACTAAAATTAAGAATGAAAATGTTTGTTTCTTCTTTGATTCTTTCTTTTTTTTTTCATATTCGCACCTGTTTTAGTTTTGGTGCTACAATGCATGTGTTTCATGAATAATTCAATCAATCCTTCTTTATCAATTTTACTGATTCACTTGATGTTTTCAAATGTTGTTACACTATTTTTTTCCATGTTAACTACTTTCAAGTGTCCCAGAACCATTTATCAGATCTTCCTCCTCATATTATCTCGTTACAGTATGAAATTATGGTTAATTGTTTCTGTTTACATTAGTTACTCTTTTAACATTTAGTTCATTTGTGTTGTATGTCTCTGTTTTTGTGGGTGTTGAAGGGGTTGCACTTGCATGGATTGCCAATGAGAAATAAACATTTCAGAATTCCCCCTTTGCCAAAACAGGATAACTGTGTATCTCCTGATGTGTTATTTACAGCAGACTTAGATGCCCAATGAGTTTGTTGTCATTCTTCCTGTCTAACTAACTCTTCCCTCTCTGTGTTGGCATGCTGGGATTATACTTACATGACAACACATGGTGCATTTTACCTGGGTTTTGGGAAGGAAGTTAGGTTGTCACAAAAGCATAGCATTTGCTTTTGCTTGCTAAAGCATTTTACTTCCTTGAAAGCAGTTATACTATAAGAATTACAAAGACATTTAAGCACTTCCACTTCTCCATAGTTCTCAGGAGGCTTGAGCTTCTGCTCAGATCCAGCATGCCATGGCCAACTTCATACAGCATATGCTGTGGAATGGGTGTTCTGATACTAAATTTCTCCAAGTCTGAGCCTATAAGAAGGGATTGTTCAAGGATAATTAACTTTATCTAACATGCTGACATTATGCTATATGCTCCTGTCATCTGTTGATTTTTAATCATACTCCTGATTCCTGTGAAAATTCTCCAGGCTTTTGTTAAACTCACAAATCTGTCTAGAATAGAGGACCTTCAGTGTTGATTTCCTTCTAAATTTTAAGGGAATATAGGCTACCTGTGTATAGAGTTGTGTGTGTATGTGTTTGTATGTGTGTTTGTTTGTGTGTGTGTGTGTGTGTGTGTGTGTGTGTGTGTGTGTGTGTGTGTGTAAAACATGCTTCATTTCTACTTAAATTCTTGAGTGTTAGGTTAGATGACAATCATTAGGTAGATTCTTTCTTTATACCTGAAATGTGTTTATGTCTAATGTTTTTCTCATTTATACTCTGGGATTTCAACACAAAAACTTTGATCTCCAGTATGGCGTTCTTCACCTCATATATCATCTGGTCTCTTTGCATTTTTTTGGAGTTACATATAGAATTATACTAAGTTTTCTACTTGATATCACAGAAGACCTTGGGCTAATAAAAAGAAATATTTACCTGTGTTGCTATAATCTGAAGCACATTGAAACCTGAATCAGCTAAGTAAATGATAATAAATCTCTGGTTTATAAATTTCAGACAGAATATCAGTCACAATTAAAGCAGAGAAGCAAAACAGAGCAAGCATCTCTCAAATAATGAATCTTTTTCAGTGAGAAGTCAAACAGAAATCCATCCTGTATGTCTATCACTATGGCCTCTAGAAAGTGAGAAACAAACTTAGGAACTTGATGAAGTTCAGGACTGGTAACTGCCTGTGATGAGGCATAAAACACACTGTGGGAAGTAGATTTAAGGGGCGGTTTGTGTTGGGAGTGAGGCTATTGACTTTGGAAACAAGGGCATGCGCACATAGAGAATATACAAAAGTGCAATTATGATCTGCGTACTGAAATTCAGCTTAATGATCACTCCATATTTCTAGTGAACAAATAAAATATGCAGGGAAAGAAGAACTAAAATATATAATAAACATTAAAATGCAACTTTTGTGTACAAGTATACAAGGAACAAGATGACCATTAAAAGTTATCATCAAAAAAAAAAAAAAAGCCCAATGAAATCTGATACCACCTTTTTCAATAATTAACATTGTAACCTGACTTGTCTGACACTTTTACAAATGATCTAGGGCTTGTCACCTCTAGGCTTCCACTGTATGTCATGTTTTATAGCAGGAAGTATGCAAATAGGGCCTCTTTCAACTCATGAAAAGCAGACCAACCTAACCTTACACTTCAGGCAGAGTAGCTTGTGTCTGGATCCAAGACTTCTCATTCATTTCTCAACATGGAGTTGGAACTGAGCTTAATTTTCATTTTTGCTCTTTTAAAAGGTAATTTTTGAAGAGCAATAGAAGCTAAATGTGAGTTGACATGAATATGAGGGACAATGGGTGTGTGGGGGCAATTTATTGACCAGCATTTTCTGTACTTACAGATGTCCAGTGTGAAGTGAAGCTGGTGGAGACTGGAGGAGGCTTGGTGAAACCTGGGGGTTCTCTCAGACTCTCTTGTGCAGCCTCAGGATTCACTTTCAGTGATTACTGGATGCACTGGGTTCGACAGACTCCTGGGAAGGCTCTGGAGTGGATTGGAGATATTAATGGTGATGGCAGTACCACAAACTATGCACCGTCCTTAAAGGATCGATTCACTATCTCCAGAGACAATTCCAAGAGCACCCTGTACCTGCAGATGAACAATGTGAGAGCTGAGGACACAGCCACTTATTACTGTACAAGATACACAGTGAATGAACTTCAATGTGAAACCAGACATAAACCTCACTGTCAGGCCAGTCTGTACCACCAGGGGGAGCACAGTACATGCAGAACACTGGTTCAGATCAGATTTTTCTTCTTTATTTTTTTTTTTGTGGATCTAGTTTCTTTTTATTCTTATATAATGGCTTTAAAAATTCTAACTCTAAAGTATTTTGCATATTTTGAATCCTCATGTAAATATAATGGAATTAATTTCATTATATCTTTAATTTTTTGATTTATTTTTTATAGATTTATTGAGTAACAATAGGTAAATAAATTGTATACATTTGATGCATACAACTTAATGTTTTGGTCAGCATAAACAGTCAATATCAACACAATTAATATATCATTACTATACAAAGTTACTGTGTGTGTGTGCTACAAATAGTAAAATCTACATGTGCCAATTTCAAGCATCTAATATAATTATTAACTGTGCTCACCATTTGTGCAGTAAATTGTCAAGTTTAGTTCATCCTTTGAACACAGGAAACGTATTCTTATTTTCTTCAAACCCCAATTTTGATGACCTATATTCACCTCTCTGCTCCTTTAGAATCCAGCTCCTTTGGATTCTAAGCATAAGTGAATTTATACAGTCTTCATCTTTTTGTATTTGACTTAGTTCATTCACCAAAACATGGTTCTCTCGTTATGTCACAAATGATAGTTTACCCTTTTATGAAGTTGGAATAATAATGAATCTATCTTTCTGTCTGTCTATTTCTCTATTAGCTATCTATTTATATCTATCTATTGATAATATATCTATCATCTATCTAGATCTTTTATCTATCCATCTATTCCATGATGGGCATTTAAATTGATTTCAAGCTTGCATAACATAAGCAATACTGCATGAACATGGAGAGTAGATACACTTCTTTAACACATGATTTCCTGATCTTACAGCTGAGATTGTCTAATCATATCAAGTTCAGTTATCAACTTCAAGAGGAGCCTCTACACCTTTCTCCATAAGGGCTGCACTAAGCCATATTCCCAGACACAAGAGAACAGGTGTTTTCTTTCCTCTCCATCTTTGCTGACCCTTCTCTTCAGTTATTTGGTGACCACCATCATCCCATGTGTCAGGTCAACAATACTTCGTGTCTTTGATTTGTACCCTTTAACACTTTGATATTGAATATTTTCATTTCTTCGTTCTTTATCTCCATGTCTTTTATTGAATAATATTTGTGCAGATTCTTTTCCCCCTTTATGTGAAGTTGTGTGTTTCTTGCTCTGGATGTTGTTTAGTTTCTTACATCTCTTGGATATTAACCTCTTATCGGTTGATGGTTTGTAGGTTTCGTCTCCTTGACCATATTCTGACTCTTCAGTCTGTGTATTGTTCACTTTGCTGAGCACACATTTTAGAACTTTGCATATAATTTATTTAGACTTTGATATAATTTTATTTAGACTTTGATATAATTTTATTTAGACTTTTCTGTGGGAGAATGGTTTTCAGAAAATTAACTGTTCAGACCAATGTCAAAAAGCATTTTACCTTACCTGTTCCCCTGGTAGTTTTATGGCTTCAGGACTAGAAATGTTTAAATCCCTGTTCAATTTAAATTTGATTTCTGAGTGTAATTAAATGCACAAGTCAACTTAATTTCCCAGGTATATACTTTATTCTCATAGAAACTTTGTTTGAAGAGATTTCCTCTCTGTTGTGTATTCTATACACAACAAATACTAACAAAAATGAAGTTAACATAGAATTATAGTATGGCAATAGTATTAGAATTCAATACTTCATTTTCAGAAATAAACAGGTCATCGTGACAGAAAAAAAATAAAGAAATGACTGCTTTGGAGAACATCTTAAACCATAACAACTAAAACAAAAGCAAACAAACAAAAAAAAAAACCATGCATAGATAACAATCGAGAAAAAACACACAAAACTGGATGAATCATTTTTATTAATTTCACAATATCTTACTACAACAATCAAATTGAATAATACTTGAGTAGACACTGAAACAAACAAGAGACAGAACAAAAAATCCCAGAGGAAAAAAAGTCATGCAGAACGCAATGAGTTACTCTTTTGACAAGGCAGACCAGATTATAAACATTTAAAAAGCACACTTTTCTCAGGTGTCTAGGCAGTCTTTCTTAGTTTCCTAGAAAATCTTTATAAATGTTTATTTTGGGGGAAACTGGTGTTCTCAAAAAATTTCTTGTGTTCTCCTGTTTCTTTCAAAAATATGAGACAGAGTCTCTCATTAAGAAAATGAAAATTGCAAACTATGAGGTCATGAATGTTTCAGGGTTTATTACTGAAATCACATGAAGAAGTCCATGGATATCTCTGTGTTTTAGTTCGGGTTTCATTACAGCAATAAGATACAACAATCAGGACAGCTCTTATAAATTAAAACATTTAATTGGGTCTGGCTTGCAGTCTCATTGGTTCACTCTATTGTCATCATGATGAGAAGCATGGCAACTTGTAAGCAGACATGCTGTTGGAGGAACTGGAGTTCTACATCTTGATCTGAAGACATCCAGAAGGAGACTTTTTCTGCAGGCAGTCAGGAAGGGAGTTTCCTACTCACTGCTAGGACTTGAGCATAGGAGGAGACCAAAAAGGCCATCCCCACGGTGACACACTTCCTCCAAACAGGCTATGCCTCCCCTAATGAGGCCATACTTCTTAATAATCTCACTTCCAAGGAGCTAAGCATATTCACATCACTTATACTGTTTGTTTGTTTGTTTGTTTTCTTACTTTTTTCCATTGTTTCTTCCTTTGTTTCAGATTCAAAAAAGAGTTTTAATCAGATTTATTAATTAGGGTAGCACTTATATTTGATGGAAAATCCAGAGGAAGATGGGGATGACCCTAGTAAGTCTTAAACCTCCACTCTTTTCCCTAGGGACTGTATACATCGCATTTCAGATATGACCCTCTCTTTTATATAATTCAGTTTATTACTCCATGACCTTCATCAACGTTCATTATAAGAATTTCTACAAATTTATTTATTCAGTAAAGTCTGTGTCTATATGGAGACAGACATTTCAAACATGATTTTTTTTTGTCTTTATAGGACTTGAAGATGGAATTACACCTGTAAGAAGGTATTGAACATATGCATCTGAGACCATGCTGCCATCATGAGAACTGAAATCTTCTCACCAAAAAAAATCTCTCACACACAATTTTCAATTTTACCTAAATCCATCATGGATAACATGGATATCAGGTATCACCTTAACACTAACAAAGCCAGCTTATTTCTTCAGGAGCCACAGAAATTCCAAGCTTCATTTTTGAAACAATTACCTTCTCTGTGTAAAAAGCTGAGAATGTCTGCCTTTTTTACATTCTAGGTGAGAGAGAGAATGGGAAAGTGTGTAAAAATAATCTGAGAAGAGTTAGAGGAGAAGAAAATAATCAGTTACGTTGAATTTAAAGTTAAAAGCAACATGCACATGTGTGAAGCACAACAATATGATGAATTCAGTAATGATATTCATGTATCATTTTGAAATGAAAACATGGGAAAATCTAGTAGACATTAGGAACATATGTCCATATAATCATGTGTTTGACAGTTGCTATTTAAAAGTCATAAATTGGGAAATGCTGAACTGCCCTGCGCCCTTCCTGGCCAGCAGGAAATTAGATGCAAGACAACAAATTTCCTTCTCAAGGCACTTTACTCAGGATTGTAGCTTTCTGGAGGTGGCGGCCCCACCTACCCTGGGGACCAGGCTTATATCTAAGCAAAGGCCAATGAGCATATGCCACGTATCATCTCTCCATACATCCACGTATGACCATTCCCTGCCCCTGCACAGCTGTATAGCCAAATGAGGACTTGTTTACCACAAGGAGCACTCTCAGCCAGCATCATCTCAGATACAGCACATAGCGGCTCTCTACAGTTCCCCCTTTTTGTTTACAACGAAACAGGCAAGAGTAGAGGTCTGATCTCAGAATGGAGTAATGGACATTGTACTTGCACCCAAAGGATGCTAGACCCGTCCGTTACCGATTTTTTGCTGAGGCGGGTAAAATGAGGGAATTTTGGGGAAAGGGCGGTACCAACCCACATCTCTCAGACTTGCTCTTCATGAGACCGCAGGCAGCATTCAGTGTATCTCGAGTGCAGTGCTTTGCCTCGCAGTCTGAATGTGATGAACTCTTCAAGACTTTATGGTGGCAAGCCATGCTTGTGGGGACTGTCCTGCCTCAATGGCATAGAATGCTTGTGCATCCAGGGCAAGGTCTCTCTTTCAGGATCAGACAATACGGCAGAGACAACACAGGCATAGCACAGAAACCCCATCTAAGACAACAGCCAGGGTCCCATACCCGCCTGCTCTTTAAGATGATTCATTGCTTGATGTATCCACGTCGTCAATCCCTCTGCAACAGTCACATCAATGCGGGTAGAGTTTACTGTCACAGCTGCCAGGCAAAGATCTATAATCTATGTCAAAATAACAATCTGGCCAATTTATTAAAAGGATGGAAATTATTTTGTTGAAGTGAAAACATTAGACTTGATTTAACTATAAACGTAGTATTCCCTATCATCCCTCTACCTAGCATAACAAAAGGTGACAAATTTGTACAACTACCATTAGTTTCACCCAGAACCCATACATCAAAAGGATTCTGGGCAACATATTGAGCAGGGCTTTAATAAGTAAAGTTATACCCCTGCCAGGTTTTATTAAGGGCAGTTGTTATATAAGGTAAAAAAGTAAAATAATCCTTCTTTGCCCAGTTCATCTTGCATGCTTGGCATCCTGTCTAAGGCCACAATGAATCTCCCCTAGCACTTCCTCTACAAAAGGAATCCATCTGGGTTGTATGGAAATGGTAGAATTACCTTTTAAATCTGAACTTGTCCACCATCCTTTAATCCAGGTGGCATTAGAACTATTCTTCCCATTCTGCAAATCCCTTACCTTAAACCAAGCTGCAGTTTAATCATAAATAGGGCAAATCCAAACTAATATTACTACTAAAAAAAAAAACAAGAAAACACTTGAGCATCATGGTGTACTGGCATCAGATTCGGAAACACCGACAGGATTTACCTTCTTTGTTCCGTCACCGACAGGATTTACCTTCAGGAGAAGAAGCAGAAAGATCATACAAGTAACATTTGCGTACCAGCCTCTCTGGGACCCAAATAGGGTCATGGTGATCCTGCAGAAATATTCAAACAGATTCTCTCCCCCAAGCCAACACTGGGTCAGGGCCATGCCATTCTCCAGTTAAGATATCTTTCCATTTTACTTGACCTTTAAGGGTCAGTGTCCAATGCACATGCCTATCTGCAGCGGAGCGGTCATTAACATCTAATTGTAAAAAATTCAAAGTAAAAAGAGCCAATGAAATGCGTTCTGGGGGTACGACCTACTCCAATTCCCCCTTTCTGTTTTAATAAGCATTCCTTAAGAGTACAATGTGCTCTTTCTACAATACCTGTCCCTGCGGATTATACGGAAGTCCATGTTTGAGGGCAACTTGCATTTGATTACAAAAAGTTGAAAGATGCAGCAGTATATCCTGGTCCATTGTCAGTCCTTAGAATACAAGGCTTTCCCCAAGTGACCCAGACTTCCAAACAATGAACAATAACATTACGAGCCTTTTCTCCTGCTAAGGGGGTAGCATGTATAAGACCAGAACATGTATCCACAGAAAATGTATATATTTTAATTTTCCAAATTCTGAAAAATGTGTCACATCCATCTGCCAAATTCGTAAAGGCAGTAATCCTTTAGGGTTAACACCTACTCCTGATGGATGCAGGTGGACACTGCAATCCGGGCAATGAACAATTATTTGTCTAGCCGCATCTCTTGATATGCCAAATTTAACTTGCAATGTTTTAGCATTAACATGAAAATTAGCATGAAATTGTTTAGCTAATGCTACAGGGATTCAACAAGAGAGGAAAATACAAACTCCCTATGAGCAGCATTATCAACTTCTTCATTAGCAGCACTCATAGGTCCTGGAAGACCTGAGTGTGCTCTTATGTGTTGAACATAAAAAGGGTACCTACGATCCCAAATTAACTTTTGTAACTTCACAAGTAACCCAAAAATAGAGCTGGAAGCCTTAATTTTCCCTACAGCTTCCAGGTCTTTTACAAGATTTACTACATATTGGGAATCTGAAATCAAATTAAAAGGTTGCTTACAATTAGCAAACACCTCAATCACTTTTTAATTCAATAATTTGAGGCAAAGCTGGAAAAATTTGAATCACTACCAGTTCCTCATCATTAATTTTATAAGAGCCACATCCAGTTTTAGATCCATCAGTATAAATTATAGCAGCTCCAACTATGGGATAAACTTTGGTTACCTTGGGCATCACAATAGGATGTGCTTCAAAAAATCGAATTAAGGGATTCTGGGGATAATGATTATCAAATACTCCTTCAAAGGTGCACTTTAAAATTGCCCAATCATCTACCGCAGCACATAATGTTTGCAATTGATTTTATTATAAGGAATTATTATTTTATGAGGCTGTATTCCAAAATGTTGCAAGCACTGTTGTATCCCTTCCATTGCCAGGGTAGCAACAGCTATTGGGTAATAATCAACAGTTTTAGCGATGGAAATCTTAGTATGTATCCACTTCATTGGTCCAGATTGCCATACTACCGCAGTGGGCTGATATTTTGTTTTAAAAATTAATAATTCAATTTCCTTTTCTGACTCATAACGTTTTAAACAAGCTCTAGCCAACTCCTTTTCAACAACGTCCAAGACTGCACGTCCCTCAGATGTTAACTCTCTTGGGGAATCCAATGCAGGATCTCCACATAATATATCATAAATGGTTGCAACTGATAATTGGGAATTCTTAATATGGTCTTATCCAATTAATATCACCTAACAATTTTTGAAATCATTTAAAGTTTTCAATCCATCTTTTCTAATCTCCATTTTTTGAGGAGTAACCTCCATGGTCCACTGACAAGGACTGACCATGAGCATACTACACAGATCTACGTTTATTTGCCCAATGGTTTCCCTTCCTGCATTTTGGGCATAGCCCAGGACCAGGGCGTTGACTCTCCCTTTTCCCCTTTTCTGGGCATTGCCTTTTAAGGTGTCCCATCCTTCCACACTGGAAACATACTCTGGGGGTGTTACCCTTCCCTTTAGTAAGCTGCATAACAGCAGCAGCAAGACCAGAATTGGATAAAGGTCCTCCAATTTCCCTGCATACTTTCATCCATGCCTGTAGGTCTTTGAACTTCCAGGGGGTAATAGCAGCATGACACTCTTCAGTGCACTGTTCAAACACTAACTGCTCAATTAAAGGCATAGCGGTATCAGGGTCTCCAAAGATACACCCTGCAGCTTCAACCATCCTCGCAATGAAGCCTGAGAAAGGTTCCGTGGACCCCTGAATGATCTTTGTTAAATTACCAATCACCTCCCTCTATTTGGTAATGACTTCCATGCTTTAACAGCCATACCATTAATCTGTTCATAAACTTGCTGTGGGTACCCAACCTGATTGGCAGCAAACCTTCCCTGTCCCATGAGCATGTCATAATCCCAGGCTTGATTTCCTTGCCTTTGATTCTGAACAGTTTGCTGCTGAGCAAATTCTTGGTAAAATGCTTTCCAGTCTAGATACTGGCCCATTGTAAGACAAGTCTTAACTGTGCTCATCCAATCACTGGGCGTCATAACAAGATTAGCCAAGCACTCTAATTGTGCCTGTGTAAAAGAAGCATTAAGGCCATAAGCTTTCACAGACTCTGCAAGAGCTTTCAGCTGTTTGAAATCTAGGGGCTCATGATATCTTTGATTATTAGCATCCTGGAACACCGGAAAAGCCATACAGGCTTCTCTCCAGATCTCCGGACATAATGACTGCATATTTACAGGTGACCATGTAGAATGAGAAGTGTCCGCATAGGGCGGGGGCAGTGCAGACCAACCCTGCCTAGAAGGTGGAGCAGAAGGCTCAGGTGCAGCCACTTTTGCCCTCTTCTTCCTCCCTGCTCCTTTACTTCTCTCTAGAGCTACAGACTCTATTTTAGCCAACAAAGCTTCCAGACCTTCCTCTAATCTTTCTAGTTCTTTCCATGAACTTATACTCTCATCAGAATCCAACTCCTCTGAGTCCTCTAGGTCCTGCAAACTTGAATATAAGGACTCCTCTTTTCTCTCTGCTCTCTCTGACCTGCTCTCCTTCAGGTGTCCCAGAGCATCTAATGTTTTTTCTAATGCTCTGCAGCACCTGTCATCTTCTAAACAGCTACAAACAAGTTTCCAAACTCCTCTAACTTTTCCTTTTAGACTTCCTTGTTCCAGGCAAAATCTAGCTCCTTTCCTAATTTCTCCCAGCTGTGAATGCTTAAATTCCCCGAGGCAGCGAACCAAGGCACTACGTTGTTTACCTCCTGTAGGAAAACCTCAAGGATCCCATCTTTCATTTTCAGCCCTTTCACTTTAAGCAGTTCCTTTAAGGCTGTCTTAATCGAGCTAGATGAAGAATTTCCCGTTTTTCAACTAAACTTCTTGCTCTCTTGCCACTTTAAACTCGTCTCCTTCCCCAGAACTTTAAACTCCTCGTCCCTAAAACAGGGAACTTTAAACTTGTCCCTAAACTGGGAGCCTTCTCTTGCCGCTTTACCACAGTCTTGAAATTGTCTCTTTCCGAGAACCTTAAAACTTATTGTCCCAAAACCCGGGAACCTTACCAATCGATCACCCTGTCTGCCAGGAGTTCTGGAACCTCACACGGGTCGCTTTACCATGATTTTCTTCCTTGTTCCAGTACCAGGCCACCAATTGCCCAGCACCCTTCCTGGCCAGCAGGAAATTAGACGCAAGACAACAAGGTTCCTTCTCAAGGCAGTTTACTCAGGATTGTAGCTTTCTGGAGGTGGCGGTCCCACCTACCCTGGGGACCAGGCTTATATCTAAGTAAAGGCCAATGAACATATGCCACGTATCATCCCTCCATACCTCCACGTATGACTATTCCCTACCCCTGCACAGCTGCAAGCCAAATGAGGACTTGTTTACCATAAGGAGCACTCTAAGCCAGCACCATCCTCAAGTGCATTGCATAGTGGCTCTCTACACTGCACTTTAGATCAATAATTTTTTACCTTCTGCTTAATTTGTAAATACAGTGTGGGAATAGATAGGAAGGGCAATTAGCATGCTGACTATCATAAAATTTTATGGCCCAAATATTAACTATATAGTAAATAAACAATTTTCAAATGTAAAATGTCTGTCCAGTCTGTCCTGCACAGCTGGGATTTACACTTTTCCTCCATCACCTCTCTTCGGCAGCCCCTGGGAATCATGAGAACAATACTCTCCACTCCAGGATTTTCTCCATTTCATACCCCATGTAACTCAGCTCAGGCAGCGTTTGTCTTCATGTATCTGGATTTTCTTACTGAATGGAACTTACTCAGAGACAAACCTGTTCTGTCACAGGACATCATTTTTTAACTCTCAAGACCACATAACAGTATTTAATGAATTCTCATTTTCTTTATCCATTCCTTCTTCTACAAACAATGTGATGTTTTCGTCATCATTTTTGTGACACTTGTGATCATTTCATACCTATAAGCCATCTGTTTGGTCATATTCACGTGTAATTTCTCTCAGTAAGTCCTAAATTTACACAGTAACAAAACTTCTCTCAACTTGATAATGATACCTTCCTTTCATATCTCACTGCCTGTTAATAATCCCAAAATTGTTACACTTGGTGGTATAATCCTTCCATTGATACATGTCTCTATAATTTATTAATAACATAGTAGTTGATTGTGAGAAGTTATGTTGTTGCTGTATTTTGTTTGATGAGCAATACACACTAGTGTGACCACTTATATCTATACTCATCCAACAACATGTCCATATTTGCATAATTTTCAACACATCACAGTTCCTCTTTCTCACAAGTTATTCTAAGTATGTGATGGACATACCAGTGTGTATTTAATATGCATTTAAATGATGGAATTTCTTTACATATCTATGAACATACACATATATTGTTTATATAAATGCCTGTGTAACATATTTGACTATTTGGATTTTTCTTGTACTGTGATTGCATATTTGTACATAAGCTCATAATCATATTTATGCTGTGTAAAGAATTTCAAATAATGATACCACGTTGTCAGCCCTGAAATCATGTAAGTGAAACATTGAACAAACAAAGCAGGGTACACACAGACACACACACACACACACACACACACACACACACACACACACATAAAACTAGCCAATAGAAAGAGGTTGGCCAGGAATTTGGGAGTGAGTGATGGGACAGTATGATTTTTGTTTTGTTTTGTGTTGTTTTTGTTTCTTGATTTGATTTATTTTGGGTAACTATCTGCATCTATCTCATTCAGCTGCTTTTTGGAACTCTTAGAGGGCAGCCAGGCTAGGCTCCTGTCTGTAATTACACAATAGCATCAGTAATAGTGTCAGGCCTTGGAGACTCCCCTTGAAATGGATCCTAATTGGTGCCCATTATTGTACCTTTATTCCCCTCAGGTCTTCTGCATTTTTGTTCCTGCAGTTCTTTTTGGAAGTAACAATCCTGGGTCAGAGTTTTTGACTGTGAGATGGCAGCCCCATTCCTCTAATTGATGGCCTGTCTTTCTACTGAGAATACTGTATGAAGTTCAAAGAAAAGGATGACCAAATTATAAATGCTTCAGTCTTACTTTAAAGGGGGACAAAATAAACACAGGAGGTTGAGGAACAGAGGGACTTGGGAGGGACAGAGGAAGTGGAGGGAAAAAGGGGGCAGGAACAAGTTTGGGAGGAGACAGGGGAGGTATTCAGAGGGTTAAGAAAATGAACAGAGGTGTGTAGTCCTCGGGAATGGGGAACTCAGGGTAGCCACTAGAAAGTCACAGTTGCTAGGAAAACAAGAGGCTCCCAGGACACAACAGGGTCAACCATTAGATGAAATACCCAACAGATGGGAGAGAGAACATGTAAACATCATATCTAGAGGTTAGGCACGGCCCCCAGTTGAGGTTTGGGGCCACCCACTCATCTCAAAAATATTGACCCAGAATTTCTTCTATCTCTAGGAAATACATGGACAAACAGAAGAGCAGATACTAAAGGAAAGGCCATCCAGAGACTGCCCCACCTGGGGGTTCATCCTATATGCAAACTCCAAACACCATTTCTGATGCCAAGAAGTGATTGCTGATAGGAACCTGATATAGCTGTCTCCTGATAGGATCTGCCAGAGCCTGACAAATACAGATGTGGATGCTAGCAAACCAACCATTAGAGTTAACACAGGGACCCCAATAGAAGAGTTAAGGGACAGACTGAAGGATCCAAAAGGGGTTTGCAATCCCATAGGAAGAACAACAATATCAACTGTCCAGACACCCCAGAGCTACCAAGGACTAAACCACAAAACAGAGTGTACATGGCAGGCCCCATGGATTCAGATGTATATGTAGCAGAGGATGGCCTTATAGAGCATCAATGGGAGGAAAGGCCCTTGTTCAGGGAAGGCCTTATGCCACAGCATAGGTCAATGCTCTGGCAGTGAGGCAGAAGTGGGTCGGTGGGTTGGTGGGGGAGCACCATTATAGAAGTAGGGGAGGGGAGCTGGGATGGGAGTTTCTGAAGGGAAACTCAGAAAGGGAATAATATGTGAAATGTTAATAAATAAAATAACCAATAAAAAATAAAAAAATTCAAAAAATACCCTTGCATTTTCTTAGCTGATGAAAGAGACAAGATGGAAATAGCTTTGATATTTCTATTTTCCTAAATACAACTTCTTGCAAATGATCAACAAAGTCCTAAAGAGCTCTGTAAATTTTTGTCTGATAATGGAAAAGAAGCCTAAGGAAGTATTGATATGAGGAACTTTATTCCAAGTACATATAACAGCTTTGATATTAGCCAGTTTGGAGCAGGCAAGTTGTTTGAACTCTGTCTTTGAGAGCTCCCTCATATGAATGCTCCTGTTGGTGGTTCTGTCTTTGAGAGCTCCAGCAGGTCCAGGTTAGTCGACTATGTTGATCTTCCTGTGGGGTTCCCATCCCTGTTCAGGGCTTTCAGTTCTTTCCCTCACTTTTCAATAAGTGTCCCCAAGCTCTAATATTATATTGTGGGAATCTGCATCTATTTCTGTCCACCGCTGGATAAATAATGTCCTCTCAGAGGACATTATGCTAAGGGACTGGCATATACCCAAATGATGCTCCACCATGCCACAAGTACACATGTTCCACTATGTTCGTTGCAGATTTATTTGTAATAGCCAGAAACTACAAGCTTCAGCTGAAGAATGGATGCAGATAATGTGGATCATTTACACAATGGAATACTATATAGGTATTTTAAAAAGCTAGTAAAAATTCATGAATTTTGCAGACAAATGAATGGAACTAGAAAATAATCACCCTAAATGTGGTAACCCAGGTAAACTTTTTTTCATTTTTATTTAGTTATTTTGTTAATTTACTTTTCAAATGTAATCTCCCTTCCAAGTTTCCCCTCCACAAACCCCCAACCCCTACCCTCTCCCCGTGCTTGAGGGTAAAATTTTTTAAATTTTTTAAGCATTTCATTAATTATTTTTAATTAATTTATTTATTTATTTATTTTAAACTCTGTTGCTCTTCGTTCTAGGAATCAAAGTAGACCCTCAAAAAATATAATTTAATCTACCCATTGCATTTTTATGAACAGAAGTGTCCCACAGGACAATATGTTCTCTCGCACCCAAGCAGCTCTTTTTTTTTTCAAAACTTAACTCCCACCTCCCTCCAGATCTTTTGGATAATCTTAATTGATTTTTTTTCTCTGTTTCTCCTTCCGACATGCATTCTCCAACCTCTATTTAAACTCTTAATAGGAAATTTAAAACTCCCTCCCAACAGACTTTCTGCTGAGGCAACCCAAGTTCTAAATTCTATCAAAGTTGCCCTAAAAGCCATGTTTCTCCCTACATACGACCCAGCAATTCCCATATGGCTCCTTATATGTTATTCTTCCCCTATACTTGTGGAAGGCCTTCATCAGACTGAGAGGGTGTTGGAATGACTCCACAACCCATTGGGTGGTACACCCAAAATTCTAAACCAGGTGGATATACTCACTAATATGATTTAAAATGGGAGGGACAGAGTTCTACCAATTTAGGACATGGACCTGATAGTCTCATCTCCCCTTTTTCCCTCTTCAATAGTCAATGGCTACTCAGAAATTACTACTGTTTTAATAGGATTCCTGGATAAATCAATAAATATTACCCTAGTGAAAATATGGATTTCTGGCTCACTTTGTTGCCTTGGCTGTACCTCAGGGCTCTTTTAGAAAGAAAAAAAAATCCCATAAAAGGAGCTCCCTCAATATATGCCAATGAGGGAAAGAAGAGAGCTGCAGCAGTAATAGAGTACACCCCTGTGGGGCTGTGGACTTTGCCACAAAAGTGAAAACCTGGTAAGTCAAGCAGAATGAGGAACACCAGCAATTCTCATAATTGAGAACAGTAGACATTTAAATCTGCTTCTGACCAGTTCTTGTCCAGGAACACATGGCCATGATACCCATTGGGAAGACTGTGGCAATCATTCCTGTAAGTAGAATACTTGAAGTCCTTCCACATACAGATGAGTCATCCCTAATATGTCACACAAACCCAATAGAAACCATCTGCCTCTAGATCCCAACCCACACCCAAATACTTATAAGGTCTTTTCCACAAGGATCAAAGGGCACAATTTACTTCAACTACACCTCCTAATCATCTCAGGACTATTATACCATGGAGCAAGAATCTCAAAACATCTGAGCATTCATGGTTAATAATTTTTTATTTTTATTAATTATTAACAGTTCCTTTGGTTTACACCTCAAATGAAATCCCACTTCCTGGTCATCCCTTAAAAGCCACCATTTGACATCTGCATTTAGTCTTTCTGTTTACGCTTAAATGGAATTTTATTTGGACGAACACTTACTTTACATTTTATAATTTTCATTTAATTAATATGAAAAACAATTCCTACTTGATAATGTTCGTGGCATTTCCAGAAACATTAGCTGCACTAAAATCAAGAATGAAAATGCTTGTTTCTTCTTGATTATTTTTTGTTTCTTTCTGTTAACACCTATTTCAGTTTTGGTGCTACAATGCATGTGTTTCATGAATAATTCAATCAATCCTTCTTTATCAATTTTACTGATTCACTTGATGTTTTCAAATGTTATTACAGTATTTTATTCCAGGTTAACTGGTTTTATGTGTCCCAGAACTGTGTATCGGATCTTCTTCCTCATTTTATCTCCTTACAGTATGAAATTATTGGCAATTGTTTCTGCTTTCTACAGTAGTTACTGTTTCAACATTTGGTTCATTTGTGTGACGTGTCTGTGTATTTGTTTGTGTTGTGGGGGTGTTGCACTTGCATGGTTTGGCAATGAGAAATAAACATTTCAGGAGTCCCCCTTTGCTGAAGCAGGATATTTGTGTATCTCCTGATGTGTTATTTATGCCAGACTTAGATGTCCAATGAATTTGTTGACATTCTTCCTGTCTAACTAACCCTTACCTCTGTGTTGGCATGCTGGGATTACACTTACTTGACACCACAAGATGAGTTTTACCTAGGTTTCAGAATGAAGTTAGGCTGTCATGAAAGCATAGTATTTGCTTTTACCTGCTACAGTATTTTAGTTCCTTGAAAGCAGTTATACTTTAAGAGAATTGCAAAGACATTTAACCACTTCCACGTCTCCATAGTTCTCAGGAGGTTTGGACTACTGCTCAGATCCAGCATGCCATGGTCAACGTCATACAGCATACGCTGTGGAATGAGTGTTCTGATTCTAAATCTCTCTATGTCTCAGCATTTAAGAAAGGATTATTCAACAATGATTAACTTTATCTAACATGCTGACACTATGCTACATGCTCCAGTCATCTGTTGATTTTTGATCACACTCCTGATTCCTCTGAAAATTCTCCAGTCTTATGTTAGCTAACAAATCTGTCTAGATAGAGGACATTGTTGAGTTCCTTCTCAATTTTAATGGAATATAGGCTACCTGTGTATAGATTTTGTGTGTGTGTGTGTGTGCGTTTATGTTTGTGTGTGTGTGTGTGTAACATGCTTCAGTTCTTCTTAAATTATTGAGTCTTAGGTTAGATGACAATCATTAGGTAGATTCTTTCTCAGATATTTGTACCTGAGATGTCAGTATATCTCAAGTTTTTCTCATTTATATTCTGGGATTTCAAACACAAAAACTTTGAGCTCCAGGATGCCTTCTTGCCCTCGTATATCATCTGGTCTCTTTGCATTATTTGTGGAGTTATTTATTGAACCATACTAAGTTTTCTACTTGATATCATAGAAGACCATGGGCTAATAAAAAGAAATATTTACCAGTGTTGCTATAATCTGAAGCACATTGAAACCTGAATCAGCTAAGTAAATGAGGAGGTGATGTACGGGGGAGGATGGGTTGGGGTACACCATCATAGAGGCAAGAGGAGGGGGAAGGGATAGGGAGTTCCTGGGAGGGAGGGGGAAATGGGTTAAGGGGAAAACATCTGAAATATTAAATAAAATTTTGAATAAAAAAAATTTAAAAAATTAATTTTTCAGACAGAATATCAGTCACAATTAAAGCAGAGAAGCAAAACAGAGCAAGCATCTCTCAAATAATGAATCTTTTTCAGTGAGTAGTCAAATAGAAATCCATCCTGTATGTCTATCACTATAGCCCCTAGAAAGTGAGAAACAAACTTAGGAACTCAGATTAAGATCAGGAAGGGTAACTGCTGTGATGAGGCATAAACACACTGTTCGAAGTAGATTTAAGGGGCGGTGTGTTGGGAGTGAGGCCATTGATTTTGGAAACAAGGGCATGCACACAAAGAGAATATACAAAAGTGCAATTATGTTCTGCATAATGAAATTCAGCTTAATAATCACTCCATATTTCTAGTGAACAAAAAAGTATGCAGGGAAAGAAGAACTAAAATATATAATAAACATTAAAATGCAACTTTTTTGTACAAGTATACAAGGAACAAATAACCATTAAAAGTCTTCATCAAAAAAAAAAAAAAAAGCCCAACGAAATCTGATACCACCTTTTTCAATATTAACATTGTAACCTGACTTGTCTGACACTTTTACAAATGATTCTGGGGCTTGTCACCTCTTGGCTTCCACTCTATGTCATGTTATATAGCAGGAGGATATGCAAATAGGGCCTCTTTCTACTCATGAAAAGCAGACCAACCTAACCTTACACTACAGGCAGAGGAGCTCATCTCTGGATCCTAAGACTCCTGATTCACTTTTCAACATGGCGTTGGAACTGAGCTTAATTTTAATTTTTGCTCTTTTAAAAGGTAATTTTTTGAAGAGCAATAGAAGCTGAATGTGAGTTGACATGAATATGAGGAAAAGTGGGTGTGGGGGGCAATTTATTGACCAGTTTTTTCTCTCCTTCCAGATGTCCAGTGTGAAGTGCAGCTGGTGCAGACTGGAGGAGGCTTGGTGAAACCTGGGGGTTCTCTCAGACTCTCTTGTGCAGCCTCAGGATTCACTTTCAGTAATACTGGATGAGCTGGGTTCAACAGAAACCTGGAAGGCTCTGGAGTGGATTGGAGATATTAATTATGATGGCAGTACCACAGACTATGCACCATCCTTAAAGGATCGATTCACTATCTCCAGAGACAATTCCAAGAGCACCCTGTACCTGCAGATGAGCAATGTGAGATCTGAGGACACAGCCACTTATTATTGTACAAGAGACACAATGAATGAACTTCAATGTGAAACCAGACATAAACCTCACTGTCAGGCCAGTCTGTACCACCAGGGGGAGAAACAGTACATGCAGAATACTGGTTCAGACCAGATTATAAACACTTAAAAAGCACACTTTTCTCAGGTGTCTAGGCAGTCTTTCTTAGTTTCCTAGAAAATCTTTATAAATGTTTATTTTGGAGGAAACTGATGTTCTCAAAAAATTTCTTGTGTTCTCCTGTTCTTTTCAAAAAATATAAGACAGAGTCTCTCACGAAGAAAATGAAAAATACAAACTATGAGGTCATGAATGTTTCAGGCTTTATCACGGAAATCACATGAAGAAGTTCATGAATATCCCTGTGTTTTAGTTCGGGTTTCATTTACAGCAATTAGATACAACAATCAGGAAAATTCTTATAAATTCAAACATTTAATTGGGTCTGGCTTGCAGTTTCCTTGGTTCACTCTATTGTCATCATGATGAGAAGCATGGCAACTTGTAAGCAGACATGGTGTTGTAGGAACTGGAGTTCTACATCTTGATCTGAAGACATCCAGAAGGAGACTTTTTCTGCAGGCAGTCAGGAAGGGGAGTTCTTACTCACTGGTGGGACTTGAGTAAAGGAGGAGACACAAAAGGCCATCACCATTGTGACACACTTCCTCCAAACAGGCTATACCTCCCCTAATGAGGCCATACTTCCTAATAATCTCACTTCAATGAGCCGAGCATATTCAAATCACCATACCCTATTTGTTTGTTTGATTCTTTCTTTCTTTCTTTCTTTCTTTCTTTCTTTCTTTCTTTCTTTCTTTCACTTTTCTTTTCTTTCTTTCAGGTTCAAAAACGAGTTTTGATCAGATTTCTTGATTAGAGTAGGACTTATATTTGATGGAAAATTCAGAGGGAGATGGGGGATGACCCTAGTAAGTCCTAAACCTCCACTCATTTCCCTAGGGACTGTATACATCACATTTCAGATATGACCCTTCTCTTTATATATTCAGTTTATTACTCCAAGACTATCATCAACGTTCATTATAAGATTTTATACAAATTTATTTATTCAGTAAAGTCTGTGTCTTTATGGAGACAGACATTTCAAACATGATTTTTTTTGTCTTCTATAGGACTTGAAAATGGAAAATTAAACCTGTAAGAAGTTATTGAACATATGCATCTAAGACCATGCTGCCCTTCACGAGAACTGAAATCTACTCATCCAAAAAACTCTCACACATAATTTTTTATTGTATCTAAATCGATCATGGATAACATTGATATCAGGTATCGCCTTAACACTAACAAAGCCAGCTTATTTCTTCAGGGCCACAGAAATTCCAAACTTCATTTTTGAAAGAATTACCTTCTCTGTGTATAAAGCTGAGAATGTCTGCCTTTTTTATATTCTAGGTGAGAGAAAGAATGGGAAAGTGTGTAAAATAATCTGAGAAGAGTTAGAGAAGAGAAAATATCAGTTCAGTTGAATTAAAAATTAAGAAAAGCAACATGCACATGTGTGAAGCACACCAATATGATGATTTTCAGTAATGATATTCATATATCATTTTGAAGTGAAAACTTGGGAAAATCCAGTAGACATTAGGGACATATGTCCATATTATCATGTGTTTGACAGTTGCTATTTAAAAGTCATGAATTGGGAAATGATGAACTTTAGATCAATAATTTATTACTTTCTCTTTAATTTATAAATGAAGTGTGGAAACAGATAGGCAGGGCCTTTAGCACGCTGACTATCATAAAATTTTTATGGCCCAAATATTAAGTGTATAGTGAATAAACAATTTTCAAATGTTAAAATTGTCCTGTCCAGTCTGTCCTGCACAGCTGGGTTTTACACTTTTCCAGGTTGTTCAAATGACCTTGAGCTGTTGGTGAGAAATGTTGCTCTGTGGGGATTGAATTTAATAAAATTAAACCTGTAATGCAAACATCATTGTTCCTATTCAGTTTCTGTCCTGTGTATAAATTGGAGAAAGACCTTCAATTTTATTAGCTTTGCTCTCATTCCCTAGAGTGAGACTAACACTGTACTTTGATGACATCACAAAAATCATCTGGTTTGTCTACAGTGCTGGACTCTGGAACTCATTCAGGTTGAGGGTTGAGAGTGAGGGAAAGGTGGTCCAGTGACTGGCCCAACATGGGATCCATCTCAAGGGGAGGCTACAGAGCCTGGTACTACTATTGCTGCTCTAGTGTTCTTACAAACAAGAACTTAGCATCACCGTCCTCTGAGAGGCCCAACAAGTAGATTAATAATAAAGAGGCATATATTTACACCCAAATGAATTCTGGAAACTGAGTATTTGAATTTGGGAAAAGGCTGGAAGAAGCTATCTATGGAGGAAGGAGTCCCCATAGGAAGAACAGCAATCTCAACAAACCTGGACCTCCAAAAACTCTCAGAAACTGGGCCACCAACCAAGCAGCATACATGAGCTGGTCTAATGCCTTCTAACACATATACAGCAGAAGACTTCCTGGTCTGATATCAGTGACAGAAGAGGTGACTAACCCATGAGAGACATGAGGCTCCAGGGAGTGGGAAGGCCTGCAGGAGTTTGAGGACACACTCTTGGAGACAGAGGGGAGAAAAATGGGATGAGGAACTGTGTGGAACAGCAGACTGGATGGGGGCAATGTCTTGACTGCAAAAATATAGTAGTAGTAGTAGTAATATAATAATAATAATAATAATAATATAATGTTAGATTTATATAAGATGTGGTGTTCCACAGTTTTTTACTAATGAAAGTTTCACAAGAATCTATAAAAACTGGATGTTACTGCTTTAAAATGTGGTTATGTCACAGGAATGGGAGAGCTTCTGAAGTTGATAGTTGAGGTAAGCTAACTTCCCAAGAGTTCTGCTTCAGTATATAGCAAATAGCTCCATGAAACACAAATGGATGACCAGGACAGAGAAGAGTCTTTGACATGTTCATTCCTAAATGGCATGTCTTTGTCACATCCCTGTACTCAATGCTCAGGGACCAACACAGAAGACCAAGTAGAATGATTTTAAGAGTCAGAGGATGTAGACATCGTCAAGGAAACAGTGTTTATAGAAATAACATGGAAGATTCACATATGAACTCACAGATACTGTGACTTCATGAACAACACCTACAGAAGCTAATGCTAGACAAAACCCATCATGGATGAGAGACAGTGGGGACCAGTTAACAATCTTAACAATGAACCCAATCATTCTTGATAGCTGCTTAGAGAATATATGCTTTCTACAATTGGATTGACAATGAGTATATCAACTAAATTTCACAGACGGTCCCATGATCAGGAGTAGTTTGACAACAAAACATGGACTTCATAGGATGTTTTTTGTATTTGTTTAGTTTCTGTTTCAGTTTTTCTTTCTAAGAAGAAATAACATGAAAGTGAGTGTGGGTATATAGGGAGATGGTTTAAAAAACACTTGTGAGGAATTTGAGAGAATATTGAGAGAGGAATTTTGAGAATATATATATTCTGTACCATATATATCAAACATATATATATATAGTCTGTACCATAAATCTGGGCCATGCTATTTAGCTATGACTTCCTCTTTCCACCTCAGCCTTTGAGAATCTGAACATACTATTCATTTCCTGATTTCCAGCTTTCCATACTCCATATAGCACACACAGTTCAGATCAAGTAGCATATATCTTCATATACCTGGGTTTTCTCACTTAGGGTAACATATTCAGGCCCATCCATGTTCTCCCACAGGACAGCATTTTCTTCATTTCAAGGTCATGTAACAATGTAACAGTATTTTGATCAATTTTCATTTTCTTATAACATTATTTTTCCCACAAAATATAGTGATTAATTTTTCAACCTTTTTTATTGCATCGTTGATCATTATATATGTGGACACAGTGTGGTTTTTTGAATATCACTAACTCCTAGATTTCTACAACCCAACTTCATAATGATGTAAAATTTCTTATCTTAGCTCTTGTGAATAATCCGTCAATGGTTGTACTTAATGGTGTAGAGTTTTCACTGACATATGTTGCTGTCTCCTAAACAGAGCCCACTAGTAGTTTGGGAGATGATATGATGATGCTAATTTTGTTTGTGCACAACATATGATTATTCTTGTCTCTACTCAACCAACAAAACGTGCTCATTTTTGCATCCTCACCATCTCTTAGCATTTCCTTTTTCTGACACATTAGCCGAAAATTTGTGATGACCATACCCTTGGGTATTTAAACTACATTTTGGCAATGATTTAAAAATTGAAATTTTATTTAAATATCTTTGAAAACACAGAAGCATTGTTTAAATATCTATTTGTTTTGCCTTTCTTTCTTGTGAGTTGAGTTGCCTGTATATTTCTATGTAGACTTATAACACATTATGCTATAAACATTTTCTAATATCTAATATCATGTGCTCAACATTGTAGTCAAGTAAATGCAATGCTAAATAGAATAATCTTTTATGTATATATCTATGTATATGTGTGTAGT
This sequence comes from Mastomys natalensis, assembly GCA_021653895.1. Lineage (NCBI taxonomy): Eukaryota > Metazoa > Chordata > Mammalia > Rodentia > Muridae > Mastomys > Mastomys natalensis. Next base: position 3,774 of record JAJTUV010003909.1, on the reverse strand, counting down.
GTACTCATGTCCATAAACATACGTGTAATAATCACAAACAAGAAAGTAAAGATCAGACATTTTGGAGGAAGAGATTTTAGCCATGAATGAAAATTATAAGGGATAAACAAAAATATTTTTAAAACTGAAACAAAGAACTTTATATATGCTTAGAATTTTTATTACAAAAATATACTGTACACTGGGCATATTTGCTACATTACATCAAAATATCCTTTCCTTGTCCCTATCATTCCCATTTGGCCATTTCTTTCAAGTAGATAGTTTGACTTACATCTATTACATATTTTGAATATATAGTTGTACAATATCTAAGGTCCACAAATGATCGACTCATATAATATCTGTGTTTCTAAAAACGTCTTAATTTACTTAAGAAAGTTTAGTTCCTTAATCAGTACAGAAGAATACATTCTCTGTTTTTATATGTAGCATATTTAGTTTATTCAATCATTTGTCTACAGATATGTTGTTTGGTTCATAATTTATTTCTTATAGAAAATGCTGAATATATAACCATTTACCTGCACCCATATCTGATGCACAATTACTTGCTGTCATTTGGGTAACATTTTAGAATGCAACCCTCTGCACAGACCACTATTATTTTCATATATATAAAAGATTACAAAACTCTCATAAGTGAGGAGTTTTTAAAACTTTCTAGTAACCACTATCCTCATTGTTACTACCCACGAATCAATTTTGTCATCAAGATGAGTAAATGTGTCAGCTTAGGATTCTACTTTAAAATTGAGAGATTGGCTTTGATATTAATATCTCAATGGTCTGCACATATCTCAGGGTCAATTCCTCAGATAGAATTTGCATTTGGACCTGAGCATCCTGTTGACTGGCCAAGGTGCACTCTACTTCCTTTTTCTCCAGCTGGAATGTCCTTATGTAAGAGAGATCTGTCTCATGAATATGCAAATCATGTGAATCTATGATGATAAATACAGGTTTTATCCACAGCACACTATAACATATGAACACTGTTTTAACTACAGTTACTGAATCACATTATTTTTATCATGAAAAGCAGCTGGATCATCCCATTCCTGATGGCAGTCACTACAGGTAAGGGGATCCTAAGTTTCAAACTTGAGGGACCATAGACTGTGGTGACAGTAACATTCAAGTTGCCTTTCTTTCTACAGGGGTCAATTCAGAGATTCAGCTGCAGCAGTCTGGAGCTGAGCTCGTGAGGCCAGGGGCCTCAGTGAAACTGTCCTGCAAGGCTTCTGGCTACACCTTTACAGATTATTATATGCATTGGGTGAAGCAGAGGCCTGGACAGGGCCTGGAGTGGATTGGAAGGATTGATCCTGAGGATGATAGTACGTACTATAATCAGAAGTTCCAGGACAAGGCCACTCTGACTGCAGACACATCCTCCAACACGGCCTACATGCAGCTGAGAAGCCTGACATCTGAGGACTCTGCTGTCTATTTCTGTGCAAGACACAGTGTTGTAACCACATCCTGAGTGTGTCAAAAACCATAGAAGAGCAGGAAGCTGCCCTAGGCCTGAGATGACAGATCTTAGAGGTCTGGTATTGTCATCAGCAGCCCTGGGTGCACTATCCCCTCTTTGTTGAAACTGAATTATCTTTTTTTTCAACACTAGGTCAACATTGACTGGAACAGTAAAAATTTTTCCATATTTTACAGGTATACTAGAGAAAAGTTTACTGTAATGAGGATGATTAGTAAGTTTTAATTTATATTGTTTTTAGATATGGCCTTTTTCCAACACACTGAAATATAGAAATATATAGGAAGCACAAGAATATTGGCATAATTGAGCCATATGTTGATAAAATTTTGCATGGTTTTATCAAATCATCAATAATATGAGAAGTATTAGCAACTACAGAATGATTTGTTTTACACTTAAACTTGTATTTTCCTTTATGCAGGAAAATGTATGTATTAGGCAAAAAGCTTGGAATATCCACAATTCAACTCACTAAGCATATGAAGTTCAAAGAAAAGGATGACCAAATTGTAAGTACTTCAGTCCTACTTAAAGGAGGAAAAAAAATAATCATGGGAGGTTGAATAGAGAGAGACTTGGGAGGGAAAGAGGAGGTGGAGAGAAACGGAGGCAGAAACAAGTGTGGGAGGAGACAAGGAAGATGTTCAGAGGTTAGGAAAACGAACAGAGGTATGTAGCCATCGGGAATGGGGAACTCAGGGTAGCCACCAGAAAGTCCCAGATGCCAGGAAATCAAGAGTCTCCAGGACCCCACAGGGTTGACATTAGGTGAAATACCCAACAGATGGGTGAAAGAACCTGTAAATATCATATCTAGAGGTTAGACACAGCCCACAGTTGAGGTTTGGGGTGACCTACTCATCTCAAAATATTTGACCCAGAATTGCTCCTATCTCAAGAAAAATACAATGACCAATAGTGGAGCAGAGACTAAAGGAAAGGCCATCCAGAGACTGCCCCACCTGGGGATCCATCCTGTATGCAGACTCCAAACTGAGACACTATTGCTGATGCCAAGAAGTGCTCGCTGATAGGAAAACTGGTATAGCTGTCTCCTGATAGTATCTTCCAGAGCCTGAAAAATACAGATGTGTATGCTTGCAGCCAACTATTAGAGTGAACACAGGGACCCCAAAGGAAGAATTAAGAGGACTGAAAGAGCCAAAGGGGTTTGCAATCCAAAGGAAGAACAAACAGTATCAACCAACCGGGACACCCCAGAGCTACCAAAGATTAAACCACCAAACACAGTACACATGGCAGGACCCATAGCTCCAACTGCATATGTATCAGAGAATGGTCTTATAGAGAATCAATGGGAGAAAAGCACTTGTTCCAGTAAGACTTTATGCCACAGCATAGGTCAATGCTAGGGCAGTGATGCAGAAGCCGGTAGGAGGGTGGGTGGGGAAGCACCCTCATAGAAGTAGAGGGAGTGAAGCTTGGATGGGGGTTTGGGAAGGGAAACTAGGAAAGGGAATAATATTTGAAATGTTAATAAATAAAATACCCAATAAAAAAGGAAAATAAATAAATAAATAAACCCATGAATTTCATTAGGTGGTTGAAAGACACAAGATGGAAACAGTTTTGACATTTGTATTTTCCTAAATACAACTTCTTGCAGAAGATCAACAAAGTCCTAGAGAGCTCTGTAAATTTTTTGTGTGATAATGGGAAAGAAGCCTAAGGAAGTATTAATATTAAAACTTTATTCCAAGTACATATAACAGCTATGATATTAGCCAGTTAGGAGCAGGCAAGTTGTTTGAACTCTGTCTGGAAATTTTGGGGAGTGATAGAGTGATGATAATGTTGGGGAAGGGGGTGTTTCTGCCTTTGGTTATGAGCAACATTGGGCAGTCAGTCATCTATTCCTTACTGAAGCCATAGACTAATCTTACGGATGGTGAGAATTGGCTTCATAATGGCTTGCTAGTTACAGAGTTTTGTTTCATAAATAGTTGCCATAGTGACTATTATTCCTGTAGTGGGATGACTTTCAATCCCATTCTTAGAACACTTTTTTGAGATCATTACTATGCAAATGAGGGCTTCATGAATGGTATTTTGTTACATCATATTGCTTCCTGAAAAATTTTTTAAACGTATTTTCAGGAATGTGTATCACACAATCCATTATCATTGGTCAGTGAATCATGCAGAATAGATGCAAGAGATTCAATAGAAAGCCAGATTTCTGGTATTACTTTTTATTTTATTGAGAGTGTTATCATTAGCCCCAACCTACATACCAAGGTATTAAAGGATTA